>JAJJMA010207199.1:0-23080 GCA_023529015.1 Papaver nudicaule | reverse complement strand
TACAAAATATTTCTTTTATTATTTCAGTGTTTTACAAGGAAAGAAATCTGTTTTATGAAAACCAAAAAAAAAAAACTTGTTTTACACGATAATAAGTGTTTTTCCTTTCTTAAACTCTTTTGTTTTTCTCCATAAAAGTAGACTTAAAACTCTGATTTATATAGACATAGAAGCGGCTATCTCTTTGGGTTTTATCTTCTTCCTCCTCTGTTGCTAAGTTCATGATTGGGTGGTGATTGTTGTGCTGACATTCATCACATCAGGCAGTTTATCCTGGACACATCCTCGCTGTAGGGGTATAGCATCACTCTTCTTGAGTGTACCCGCGAGCTATTGTGTTAAGGACAGTTTGTTGAACAGGCGACTCTGTCCTCGTAGAAGCTTTTAGGGTTTGCTTTGAGATTCGATAGTTTACATATTATTACTGATACATCTACTTTGATTGTTGCAAGATTTCCAACACCTTATATTTCCCAACAGTCGTGTGAAACAAACTGAACGTGCAAATGCTTCACTGATCCTATCTGTCAGGCATGTCTTTTCCCAACAGTCGTGTGAAACAAACTGAACGTGCATACTGTGCATAACTGATTTTATCCGCCAGGCATGTCTTTTCCCAACAGTCGTGTCAAACAAGCCTTTTGGATTGCAAGTCTATATATGACCCCACCATCAGTGTGATGTACCATTTCTCCAGCAACCACAATGGATAACTCGCCCACACACTTGAATATCTTGCCCCAAGACTTGGTCCACGAGATTTTAGATTGCCTTCCAACTACACAATCAGTTTTTGATAGCAAAGCCGTTTGCAAAGAATGGAGAAGCATGCTCGGAAACAAAAGGATTGGGCTTCTTTTCAGTGCCGTTCCAAATAACGGACGACATGTTTTGTTGGATGAAGGCGATAGTACACAAATGTTCTACACAAAACATATTACAGTGGAAAGCTTCCACACAGTAATAACTGGACAGATTGACCCTGAAACAGGAGATCCCAAACATACTTTTCAAATTGTTGGCTCTTGTAATGGGTTGGTCTGTCTGTATGTTCGGCATGAGTGCTCAGGAGATCCTATCTATATCATCAACCCCGCCACAGGTGAGCAACTTATCCTCCCTGGAATATGCAGACATCCTACATATTTTTCTGGGGGAACTTCTGGCACCAGCCGAAATGTAATAGGGGGTTTTGGGTACTGCGAACATTCTGACGAATATAAGGTACTCCGTATTCATGAGGATTGCATGGTGCAAGTGTTCACCCTTGGGGACAAGAGGGGTTGGAGGTACACCGGTTATTGCCCGTATAGCTTTCTTCGTAAAACCGGTTTATATGCACAGGGCCATCTTTACTGGTTGGAATGGTGTTCCCGATCACAGAAGATGGAATTACAATCTTTCGACGTGAGTAGGGAGGAATTTAGGGATCTTAGTCTACCATCATATCACAACGAGGGTTTATATGTGGAAAAGAAGGCCAGAGTTGGGATGATTCTATATGGAACCCGTCTGTGTGTTTACTACACTCACCACACGGTGGAAGGAGTTCGTGTAGATTTTTGGTTGGTGACCGAGGATGATACTTGGAAGATCAAGAAGAGCATACTACTTCCGTGGCTAGAGTACTCCAGTCCACGGTATGTGCCGATTGCTTTTGGAGATGATGATAAAATTTTATTGTGGAAAAGGCGCCGTTTAATGTGTTACCATTCATCCACCGGAAATTTAGAGGAAATCGGGGGAGACATTCCCTGGCAGACAGATATTGTGGTTACTCCTCACATGATGACCCATGTTTCTTTGATGGCTTTTGGTGGAAAATCCGGTGGGCCGCGTGTTTCCTTGTAGGCTTGAACGTGAGTTTGAAATTAAGCAGAGTATTTATTCAGAGTTGTTTTCTTTTTCATTTTACCCTTCCTTTATAGTACATTATTAGTAATTAAAACTTGTTTCATTTCTCAATCTACTACCGCTTGTCTGTGTAATAAAATTTGATTGGTCTAAATGATACTACAAACTGGAATCTGTACGTTTACCAATGCCTTTTTTATCTTGTTCGTGCTACATTATGTTCGAGACATGTATATCGATATTTAGGGAAAAAGTTACCAAAATTTAATGGAGATATTCTCTCTGATTTATTATAGCTGGAAACTAAAATTTAGGGAAACTAACCATAGTTAGTTACACAAATCTAGAAACTTTCTCTTTAACAATTCGAAGATCAAAACCGTATAAAATTTCAACCAAAAACTTCTTTTTGGCGGGATGAAACAAAAATCCTCGAGCGGGATGATTCCCGCCTGGTGTTTTGGCTCCATTTTAAAGTTAAGTTTTACTTTAAAACTCGATTTATCCTTTCTGAAACGTCTACTTCTAACTCATCTTCTTCACAGGGCTCATCTCTTTTCTCTGGTTGGTTCTAATACTGGTATTATCTCTTTAACCCTTTCTCGATTCAATACAAGTGATGTTTTAAAGGAAATAAAATGTTTGTTTTGACTAATAACTAATAATCATAGGTTGTTTCAATCCGGTTCTTGTATATCAAAATAATGTTCTAGGGTTAAGTTATATGCATCAATGGTACTTTTGCTCTTATATATTTCATATATATAAACCTGATACTTCTAAAATTTGCTTTTTAATTGTTGCAAGAATTTAAACACAAGTTGTTTTGTTACCGCTCTTTTAGAAGTTAGTCAATATATGCTCATATTCCTACCTTTGTTGTACGTACACAGTTTAAGTTATGGCTGAAGAGGACATTTTCCACGATATGCTTATCGAGGTAGAAGAAGAATACCCCGAGGACGGCAATATAATTGATGTGGTGGGTGACGAGGAGATACCTTACTATGATCCTAATTGTGATTTAAAAAAAATCTTAACCAAACGTAGAGCACCATTCAATAGATTCCTCCGTGACCTGGTCATGAGAGAAGTCGGACTCCCGGCATTAAAATGGAAGTATGTGACCCAGGAGGCAAAGGATAAAATGTGGAATGAGATACAGGCAAGCAACTACTGATTCCTACAACTATCATTATTCATCATTTTTATTTATCAATTTTGTTTTGTGCCTGCACTAACATGCCATTTAATATTACCCTAGAAATATTATGGCGCCGAGGAGTGCGCAAGAGGAGAAACGATGAATTGTCTCGGTGTAATATTGCAAGAGTTCAGAAGGGAATTTTATAACAAGTACATAGCTTCGCATACCAAAATTTTGGAGCGGATGGATCCCAGAAACCAGAAGAAACAACATTGGAACTATTTCGTGACACATAAGCTTTCAGAATTCAAGGTTAGATTCTTTTGTTTATATAAATTTTTTTAAATGTTTTTCCGTACATCCCTGCGTGTGTATTTCATCATTAAATCGAACTCAAAGGAGGTATGACCAAATATATATATATATATATATATATTTATATTTTTTGTCAACAGACTCAGGCTCTGCACAAAAGAGCAAGAAACATGAATAGGCTCCCCTCGGAAATCACTTGTAAAATCCTGTCTTCCCTACCAACAACAGAAACTGTTCTCGACTGCAAATCCGTGTGCAAGGAATGGCAGGCAGCGCTCGCGAAACACAGATTGGGTCTCTTATTTGCGGTCTCTAGTGTACCTCACCATATGCAGGTATTTTTAATGCCAAAACAAATGAACCATGCCCAAACCAGCAGCATTGCCACAGAATCTCTTTACAGGGCATCGCACAGAAATTCCTGCCCAACTCTAATTGGCTCATGCAATGGGCTGGTATGCTTTGGGATACCACACAACGGTATTCATGATCCAGTTTATATTATGAACCCATCAACGGGTCAGCACCTCCACCTCCCCAAACTTGCAGGTCCTTTTATATATTGTTGTCGGGCAGGTTTCGGGTACTGTGAGTTTACCGGTGAATATAAAGTCGTGAGAACCATTGGCATGGGGAATTTCCAAGTGTACACTCTTGGCGATGGTCGGGGTTGGAGAAACCAAGAATTTGACTACAGACTAGATGAATCGTCTGGTATATTTGCACATGGGCGTATTTTTTGGCTCGAAAACAGAAGGAAATTACGTATTGTATCTTTCGATTTGCAAACTGAGAAATTCGAAACAGTATCACCACCCCCAATCAAGATCCCTAGGAATGTACATCCCATTGTCGGGCTGGTCCAAATTGGACTGTCTTTATGTCTATATCATATGAGTCAGCATGAAGGCAACGTTACTCTGTGTTTGTGGTCACCCATTCTCGAGAAAAGAAACTGTTTGAGGGCAAATACTAAATGCAGGGAAAATAATTGGGTGAAACAGTGCAGCATTGAATTGGGAAGGGTGGAACTGGACCTGTTATATTATGAACCTATTGCACTGGGTAAGAACAGCGTCCTGTTGTGGCGAATTTCAATGTCGAGCAAACGTCTTTGTCTTTACGATTTGGAAACAAAAAATAACCCGGTTATCTGGAAGTCTAGACGTGAAGATACAGTTGATCCATACCTTCACATAGTTCCTCACATGGCGCTGAATGTATCATTGGAAGACCTTGGAGCAAAACCTGACACCTGTTGTGATGATATGCATCTAACAACGAGCTTTCATGTGCATGAAGTTTGGAGTCTTAAATGATGCGGAAGTACTTATATACCCAATGGGAAACTTGTTATTCAGTCATTAACTTGTGGCCCAAACTAGGTTCATTGGGAAAACATATATGTAATACTTTCTCTAAGTGCTGCTTTTGATTATTGTCAGTTATCTGTTGTTAGTCGAGATGATAACCAGGTAGCAGATGGCATCTCTAAGTTTGTAGGAGGTCTAAGTGTTTCCTAGATTGCTCTTATAATTTTCCTTCCTTAGCAAGTAATGTGTTAGCAAAAGATCAAAACTTGGTAGTTGTTTAATCATCAATGAATTTGTTCTGCTTATCAAAAAAATTGATACACCCATTCAGAGTTGTATTGTTTCTTCCTGCGCAATACATTAGGGAAGTGTGTACCTGGGCGAGTATCGTCTGTGCCACAAATTGTATGTGCCAAATGTGTCAACCCAATAGTGTTGCGACACATGTCAAGTTTTGTTATAACCAAAATTCAAGCTTCAATTTCCATTTCTGTTCTATGTTAATTTGGTAATGTAATAAAATATAAGTATTTCCTAAGATTTTTTAGGAGAAATAATTAGTAAATCTTCATCATTTTTTTGGTTTATTATAAATCAATTTCTCACAAATAAATTCTAAATTCATCTTCTTTCCTAGTTTAATGGAGATAACCACCAAATATAATATTCTCTCTAATTTATTTAGGGACACTAACCATTGTTGGTTACACGAGATCCAGAAACTTTCTCTTAATAATTCGAAATTTAAAACCCCCCAAAATTTCAACCAAAACTTCTTTTTGGCGGGTTGAAAGTTGAACGAAAACTCCAAGAACGGAATAATTCCCGCCTGTTGTTTTTGCTCCTTTTTAAAGTTCAGTTTTACTTTAAAACTCAATTTATCTTTTCTGAAACCTCAACTCTACTCCTAACTCATCTTCTTCACAGTGGTTCATCCCTTATCTCAGGCTGGTTCTTATACTGGTATTATTTCTTTAACCCATTCTCGATTCAATACGAGTGATGTTTTATATCATGTTGTATTATACATGTTGTTGATTTTAATATATTTTAAGGGAAATAATCTGTATTTTTTTTAAACTAATAACTGATAATCATATATAGGCTGTTTCAATCCGGTTCTTGTATCAAAATAATGTTTTAGGGTTAAGTTATATGAATCAATGGTACTTTTGCTAATATGTTTAGATACTGTTTTTGCATGTGGTGCTTTCCCTGTTAGGTTTAGCTATGATTTGGTAGAATCATTCATTTCTTTTTTACCATGGTTTTTTCTTGATATCAAGCAAAAATGGTTCATTTCATATCATCTAAAATTTGCTTTTTAATTGTTGCAAGAGTTTCAACACAAATTGTTTTGTGAACCTTCTTTTAGAACTTAATCCATCCGAGCTCATATTCCTACCTTTGTTGTACGCACACAGTGTAAGTTATGGCAGGTGATGACTTTTTGGATAATATGCTTATCGAGCACGAAGAACACCCCGATAACAGCAATGAAAGAGATTTTAAAATATACAAAAGGTTTAGAGCACCGTTTGAAAGATTCCTCCGCAAGATCCAGGTAACCAACTACGGTTTCCTACAACCATCTTTATTCATCATTTTTATTCACCATTTTTGTTTTGTGCCTGTCTCTAGTTAACTAGCCATTTAATATTACCCTAGAAATATTTCTGCATCCACAACTGCGTAAAGCGAAAAATGATGATTTGTCTCGGTGTAATACTGCAGGACTTCAGAAGCATGAATAGGCTCCCCTCGGAAATCATTACTAAAATCCTGTCTTCCCTACCAACATCAAAAAGTGTTCTCGACTGCAAATCCGTGTGCAAGGAATGGCAGGTAGTGCTTGGTGAAAACAGATTGGGTCTCTTATTTGCGGCCTCCACTACGCCTTACTGTCTACATGTATTTTTAATGCCAAAACAAATCAACCATGAACAAGTCGGTAGCATCGGCCCAGAACCAGTTTTAAGATCAAGATATCGCAGTACAGAAATGAATTGCCCATATATTATTGGCTCATGCAATGGGCTGGTATGCTTTGGAATACCACACAGTAATGATCCAGTTTATATTATGAATCCATCAACTGGTGAGTACCTCCACGTACCCAAACACCCATATCCTTCTCCACATTTTCATGAAATGAAGGCAGGATTCGGGTACTGTCAGTCTACTGGTGAATATAAAGTTGTGAGAACCTATGGGAAAGTCATCCAAGTGTACACTCTTGGCGATGGTAGGGGTTGGAGGAACAAAGACGACTTTCAGTACAGACTACGTGAATCGTCTGGTATATTTGCACATGGACGTATATTTTGGCTCGAGAACAGAAGGAAATTATGTATTGTATCTTTCGATTTGCAAACTGAGAAACTCGAAACAGTATCACCACCCCCAATCAAGATCTTTAAGAAGGGAAAACCCATTCACGGGTTGGGGTTAGCCCAAATTGGGCTGTCTCTATGTTTGTACTATACGAGCCAGCATAGAGGCGACATAACTCTGCGTTGGTGGTTGCTCGAGAAAAGAAACTGTTTTAGAGGACATACCAGATGCAGCGGAAGGAAATGGGTGAAACAGTGCAGCATTGAATTGGGAAAGAAGGAAGAGCAGCTGATACATTATATGCCTATTGCACTTGGTAAGAACAGCGTGTTGCTGTGGCGAATTACACTGAATTGCAAACGTCTATGCCGTTATGATTTGGACGCTAAAACTAACCTGGTTATTTGGAAGTCTCGATGTGAAGAAGCATTACGTCGTCCATACCTTCACATTGTACCTCACATGGCGCTGAATGTATCACTGAAAGGCTTTGGAGTAAATCCTGACCCCAAGCATCCAAGAAAGCACTTGCATGTGCATGAAATTAGCAGTCTTCAAATGATGCAGAAGTACTGATATACCCATTGAGAGTTGGAAATTGCTTCTTGGTGCACATTTTCTTATGTTATTTAATGTTCTTGTTTGAAAAGACTGTTTTTTATTTAGAGATACCATGCAAAAAGCTAAAGAAACAATGTTTTATCCAATATGGCTCAAATTTCACAATTTAGCAATATTGGATGGTTTTACTTCGTTGTGTTAGAAAACTCAATGTGGAGTAGTCCGAATTGTTTAGCGGGTGACGATCACATTTATGAGCCCCACTCATATCAGATTTATCCACAAATTGTGACCTACTTTTTTCTTGCTTTGTATTCATTTCATTTTATTTTATTTTGTAAACCAGTACAAAGGATTTTTTAAGTTTCGGAAGTTTTTGTGAACATCCCAACCTCATAGGCACACATATATAAATAGCATTCTCTAGTTCTTTGCATTGGTTGGCATGTCAGTATCCTTGTAGTGTGGTGTGCGGGAGTTGGAGGTAGCTCCATAGGCGCTCCGAAGTATCTAATGTGTTTAGAGAAACACACTTCAGTGGTGGATTTGTGGAGTTGAAAGTGAAAACCAACTTCTAGCGATGCTTGGAGTTGCTTGAAATCTTCCAATGCTTGTCTGAAGAACCTTGATCAAATTATAACTTCTGTCCTGAGTGAGACGACCTTCTGCATTAACACACTACGATGTACACGGATCAAGTGATTCAGGATAACACGACCAAGTTGAACTGTCAAACTCCGGTGGACCGTTTGACAGCTCTTTCCCCCTAAAACTCTTGCATTTCACAAACCTCTATGATGGCTCCCTTTTGCGACTTTCAGCAACTACTTGGGCTTGCATGATTCTGGCCCAATATGTCTGACATGTTCACCTTCATGAGTATTGGGCCCTGTATGTGTGTCTCTGCATTTCATATATCTTGCGGTTTTTTTCTTTTTATTTGGTGTCATGCGGTTTTTTTTTTTTTGAATCAAACAAGGTGGTGTCTTGCGGTTACAAACCAAAAATTCAAAATTCCTATGGATCTTCCTAATTTGTTGCCAAAATTTAGTGAAAATTGTTAGAAATATTAGGGAAGTGTATATCAATATGCTGGGAAACAAATTCCCCAAATTTAATGGAGATAACCACCCAATATTCTCTCTAAATTATTTGCGGAAACTAACCATATTGGTTACACGAGATCTTGAAACTTTCTCGGAAGATCAAAATCACCCCAAATTTTAATCCAATTTTTTTTGGCGGTATGAAAATCAAACGAAAATTCTTAGAGCGGGATGATTCCCGCCCTGTTTTGGCTCCATTTTAAAGTTAAGTTTTACTTTATTCTCCATTCGGTTATTAAAACTGATATTAAAACTAGATTTATCTTTTTCTCAAACCATAAGTCTACTCCTAACTCGTTTTCTTCACAGGGATTCATCTCTTCTCTGGCTGGTTCTTATACTGGTATAATCCCTTTAACCCATTCTCGATTTAATATCAGTCATGTTTTATCTCATTTTGTATTATGCATGATGTTGCTTTTAATATCTTTTGAAGGAAAGAACTCGTTTATTTTATTTATTTTATTTTTTTTGCTTTGAAGAGATCTGATAATCATAGGCTGTTTTCAATAAGGGTTGGTGTATCAAAATGATGTTCTAGGGTTAAGTGTCTAGAAAGGCAGGACCGATGGGAATAGGGCATATGGTATTGTTTCTGCAACCTATTCACGATTGAATACAAACGATGTTACTATATCTTTGTGTGTGTGTGTGTGTGTGTGTGTGTGTGTTTTTCTTAGTTTTCTTTTATGCAAATAATTTTTTGATAGATTAAACTGAAAAGGATATACTGTTCATCTCATTGAAAGTTGTATTCTTCTTATTGTCTCAGTAACATTAGGCTTCATCTGACACATGTGCATCTCTGCTTCCAGATTTCCCATAATGCACTAAAAATCTTTAGACTCCATTCTTCAACATATATTGCCATAGAAGCATTGTTTTTTTGATACCATATAATCAGATGTTAGTATTCAAGAGTTGTTTCACTTGTTTAGTCATGGATTGCTGTCAACCTGGGTTTACTTTTTATTCTTTTTTCTTGTTTCGCCGGTTAGTAAGTCCACTGTCTTATTATACACCGCTCTATATATCTGGCATCGTCAACCCTGGCTGGTCAATTGATCTTCGGGTTTATTTTCCATGCTAAGCCGTCTGCAAGAAATGGAGAGTTGTGTCTCATATATGCAGTCCCAATGGGTTTTGTACTCTTACCTAATAACTTGGGAACTTTAGTAGATTCGGGGGATAATTGGCCGCAGATAAATTGCAAAATAACAGATGGATAAATTTGTTGGTGTTTAACCTTAGTCTTAGTTTACTCGACATTTTCTCTTGTTACCGGGATGATCAAAGGGATGTAGGAGCTTCATCCACATGGTCGCTCCTACGTATCGTTATCTGTATTTCCGTACATCCTTACATGTTTTTCATAATTACTAGATCAAAGCGAAACCATTTCAGGATCAAGAGGTTGGGGAAATGGAAGTAGCGGTGCAGGCAGGATTAATGGCTGATATACTGACTGAAGTAATTACTTGCCTGAGGGCTGTGGTTACTGTACTGCATAATACTCCAAGTCTCCCATCCTTTTCACAAGGATCTCCAGATCAGAGCAACAGTTCCGATCGATGCAATACTGGGGAGCGTTTAAATCCACATCTCGAGAGGACAATACCAGCAGGAAAATCATTCAAGAAAACTGGGGAACGTACACAAAAAAAGAAAACAGGAAGATCTTTTGTACCAGATCAGGGATTTGAGAGTGGCATATTTGGAAGAGTTAATATATGTTCTCTTTTCCAGTCATTTTAATCTTTTTTTGTTTTGGTATTTTCTCTTATGTTATTCATATGCCATGTATATCTGCAGGGTATACCATGCAGCCTTTATTCTGAAGAAAAGGAAAAAATTGTTGCTAGAGGTGTGGCTTATATCGAAAGGGAAACTGTGCAAACCGTTCAGGTTGGTGGGGGAAAAGAGCAGAAGATTGTTTGCAATTTAGTGCAGGTTGATGAAGTGTTAGAGGAGAAACTCAGTTTACCCATAGCCGATATGGGTTGTGATAATCTGGGAGAAGCGACTGGCGCTTTCGTCGACTGGCCAAAATCTCATATAATCTTCAGTACCAAGGTTAGTTGCTTGGCTCGTTTGTCGAGGGAAAATAATTTTATTTGTGTTTTCACTTGAGTCATGACTGATGGATTCCATTTTGTTTCCGGAATATATGTTGCATGAAATTTACTTACCACGTACTACTATATTGATGCAAAGGTATCTCAGAGAAAAGAATTTGAATCCGGGCAAATCAAGGAGATAAAAAGAGCAAATGTTCTACCAACTGGAAGGGGATCTCAGAGAAAGGAGTCTCAATCTGGGCAGCGCAAGGAGACAACAAATGCACAAGGTTCACAGTTGGAATCTCAGAGTACTGAATCTCAATCCGCGCCAAATATGGGGGTAAGTTTTTTTTTTTGTTTGTACAGTTACTTGAATAAATATTGTTGATGTTCCTATATATTGCACATATTTCCGCAGGGTGTAAAATGCAAGATCTGGTCAGGAGTGTCAGGTTCCAATCCAAATGTTGTTGCTCGAGGTAGAGCATTCAAATTACTGAGAAAAAAGGTGTTACCTGCAACAAATGAAGATGTTGATTGCCACAGAGTCCTCATTGATGAAGTATTAATGCCTACCTACCGTTTACCCGTACGGACTGGAAGTATTAAAATATTAGAGAAGGCACTTGGAAAGGCCATTGCTTGGCCAAGAGAGTGGGTCTCCTTGGATATGCCTGAGACGCAAACAGCTGAAGTTTCTCTGATGAGACCAGGAGCCGACAATATCTTGTCTTCGACGCAGGAATTACTGAATGAGTCACAGGATGTGGAGCAATCAAAAGCCTGTCGCGCCTGTCAACATGAAGACAGTCGTATAGCAGGTTTCAAACATCCAATGGAGATAACACAACAGAAGAAAAGGTCTCTTAGGGCTCGCAGGGTATATCAAACTCCTCCAGACGGCAAACCAAAGAATAGGAGGAACGTAGCAAGGATGCTATCACTACCGGAAGAACATCATTTGGAGTCTCCATCCAAAAAACTAAAGAACTAGTGTTTAAGATGATAAATGCATGGTCTGTAATATTTTCTTTTGCAAACTCCTAGAGCCGAGTTAAACAAACAAAAATTATTAATAATATGAATTTCCAGATTAATTTAATTGCATGAATATTCCCCTGGATGACCCGTCCGGGTCGGCTGGTATCGGTAAATAACCATTCTTATCACCCGACCCGGGACATGGCAAAAAAACCGTTTACCCAGCCACGTGGATGGTTACAGAGGTATCAATCTAAACGGCTAAAATTCCATCATCTCCCGCAGATCTAGCGACACGTGTATGGCTCCAGATCCGAAATATTTCCAGGAAATTAACGGCTCAGATAATACCACGTGGACGGTGCAAAATGCATCTTTTCTGACGGCTGAGAATGCTTGTATCTGGACGGCTGATGTTCCATCATCAGAGAACAGTTTATTGACATCGTACGGTGGAACCCTGCTTCGGATATTGCATTCGCGTGTCTGTTATCAATATGCAGCCGCGGTATTACTGACGCCAAGAGTCTGAAAGGTACAGAACAGACACTTGGGACTAATATGTTGCGTCGTTTATATGAATTTTACGACGGTCCAAATGGATACCAAGAGACTGAAAGGTATCGAATAGACACTTCGGACTAATATTTGCGTCTTTTATATGATGTTTTACGACGGTTCAAATTATCCTAAGAGTCTGAAAGTGTATAGAATAGACACTTGTAATTATATTTTGCGTGTCCATGAACGATTTTTACGACGGTTCGAATGGTACCAGGAGTCTGAAAGGTAAACAACGGACACTCAGAATGATATTTTCGCGTGTTTTAAATGACCTTTACGACGGTTCAAAATACTTCTGGAGTCTGAAAGGTATACAACAGACACTAAGAATGATATTATTGCGTGTTTTAGATGATCTTTACGACGGTTCAAAATACTTCTGGAGTCTGAAAGGTATACAACGGACACTCAGAATGATATTATTGCGTGTTTTAGATGATCTTTACGACGGTTTGAGTGATTACAAGTGTCTAATGAGACCCGTATTGCCACTAGAATTGGGAAAATTTTCCATCTCTGTGCGACGGGTGGTTGGGAAGGCCATGTCCGTTAATCCTTATACTGACACTCTTAAGCCAGAGTAGCGATAAGGGATATAAAACACGTCAACACTCGACACGCTCTGGCCATTTTTTTTGGAAGTGTCTGAATACATACGGACACTGTACAAAACCGTCTTAAATGATCATTTGTGTACTAGTGATTACAAACCTAATCTCTCTCTTGCTGCTTAGGCTCAACCCAAAAAGAATCCAACCCTTACAACGTTTTCCAAGCTCGCCTTATATAGGCCGAGCTTGGGTGGTTTACAGCTAATAAAGACAAAAGACTCAATCGTGGTGGTGTCAGTCCCTGTCGAGTAAGGCGGTTTATTCGTTGTCGTTCCGAAGTTGAGTTCTAGGGCTTCGGTCCTTCGACGTGGTCCGAATCATTTCCCTCCGGATCTTCGCTTCGCTCATTATGTGACCTTCTTCTTTAGGCTGGTCCGAGATCTCGCTGTCAATCCTCTCGGTATGGTTAGGCTTTCCGGATGCGAGACACGTGTTCCGAGGGGTTTTTACCCCCTACAACTTTACTTCACGAGTGAGTGATTAATTGTGAATAACCTTTGAGTAATTCCCCAAAGTATTGTTGTTCTTATGCTTGATGCAAGTATTGATATAGAGAAGTTGCCAAGCCCAATGGGAGGTGATGATTTGCTTGTTTGGATGCCGGATGACAAAAGTCTTTTTTCAGTTTCTTCTACCAGGAACCTGATTCGTAGGAAGTATCCAACATTTGTGGGAGCTGAGTTACTATGGAGGAAACAAATACACCCTACTCTCGCAGCACAAAAGTGGAAAAGTCAAAGGAATGCGTGCGCTACTATGGATCATGTGAAAATTCGTTTCAATATTTAACTGCCTAACTGGTGTGCGTCTGTAAATCTGCTGAGGAGAGTTTGGAGCACATTCTTTGGAACTGTGAGTTTATATATATATATACGTCCTTCTTGACTAGGCATACTGAATCCCACTCGATTGGGCAAAGTCCTCCTTGACTAGGCATATTCATATACAAGCCCTAGCTGATTACTAGGTGCAATAAATCCCACCAGACAACGCATAATAAATACAAAGTCCTACTTGACTAGGCACATTCATATATCATATAATTAGGGTTGTGCATGGCTCGGTTCGGCTCGGTTTTATGCCCGGCCATCACCAACACCATAATCTTCGGTTTTTCATTTCTTGCACCATCACCATCGCCATTCATCTTCGGTTCGGTTTTAAAACCGTACCGAGTCGGGGTTTTTTTTTTCCGGTTTTGGTGAAAACCGAGATATTAATAATTTAAAATAAAATAAAATTAAAAGCTCTTTTGAAGTTTTGACTAGAAATTTGATATCTATGATAATGGATTTACAAGTTAAAACTTAACAAAAAAGAAGAAAAAAGTACTTGATTTGATGGAGGAGAGTTGTGGTGCTAGTGGTTGTATCTCCCCAGAGAGGGTCATAAAGAGTTGAGACGGAGAGAAAGTACTTGATTTAAGGTTAATAACTTAAATATATACTATGATCAATGGTTAAAATTGATTTAGATCTAAAGGCTCGTATTAATCGGTGCACATCATGGTGTCTCGGTTCGGTTATATGCCCAACCATCGCCATCGCCATAATGCTTGGTTTTTCAAATATTGCACCATCATCATAACCATCAATCTCGGTTCGGTTCGGTTTTTGCCATTTTCAGTGCGGTTCACCACAATTTCGGTTTTTTTGAGCATCCATACATATAATAAGACCTACTTGATTAGGCAATGCTAGACCTACTTGATTAGGCATAGAGGTGAGGTCGATAGAGACACAAGGTCCCTGTGATCTCCACGACACGCTACTCTACCCACAAGATACCCTGATAGCGTTAGGCACTTTGCATCATAAGCTACATAAGATAGAGGCACTGAGACCCACTACCAATGCGATCTTGAAAACCTCCTCGAAGAGGCATCGCGGGGATGATAAATGGGATGATCCCCTACCATTAGGGAGGCAGGATCCCCGAAGCAGATAACTTGTTTCCATTCACGGGAATGACAACCAAGATACTCTAGCTAAGGGTACCTCCTTTATAAAAAATAAAATTTTGTCACGAGGAGGGGCGATTGAAAGATCGAAGAGTTAGATTGGTGGCCACAACAGGAGTACAATACCATGTCTAAGATCCAGCTTTGACCGATACTTCCCCACAGTGTTACTTGTATTATCGAGGGTTGATTCGATAGCCTACCATAAGTATCCTATTTATTTAGGCAAACAAGGTTTCTACAACCTCGATATCATAACCATCTTGAGGCCAAGTAAAGAAAGGCCTATGGGATGGGTGATCAGCAGCCCCCACTAGTTTGGGTATTCTGTTTCCTACGTCGAAGTAAGCCCTAGAATCGCGCTCTAAGTAACCAATAGGAGCCTAGAATATGCAAAAAAATAATAATTATGTGCTTGATCACGTCCCACTCAGATTAGGCATCGAAGAAAAGCATGACTCGATCATGATAGCAAAATTCAAAACAAAATATAATTTTAATTTCATTGCAGGATGGATCGAAATGCACAAAGATCGGAACACAAGATGCAAGACAGGGGCACAAGTGAGCCATCGATATTACTTCATCGATACTACTTTAGAGCATCTTTTGAAGCATCGACAGGGGCATGGACTGAAGTTTCATTGATAGATCCATCGAAATGGCTTTTGAGGTTAAAAAGGTTGACTTCGCTTGCAAGACGCTCGAAGAAGGTTGTACATACAAGAACTTCGCTAGTATTCATTCGTGTATCACAACGATATCATCAAGGTCACGTAGACAAGCAAGCAATATCTTTCTCAGGAGAATGTGAAAAAGCTAGCCACAAGTCCAAGTTATGCACTCCTCGTTGAAGAACTCAATTGATCAAAACCGAGATGATAGAATCCTTCGTTGACAAAGGAGCAAGCATCCTTCATTTCACAAACCTCTTCGTGGGCCCTCGCTTGATCCACACACATTCTGCCTAAGATTACAAGTACTCATCACTCTAACCAGCACCAAGCTGGGGCACCTATGGAAAAATCACAAAATCAAATACAATAGACCAATAAATGGAGCAAGATAAATAATGCAGGGGCAAAGCCATAACATGACAACCTCTTCGAACAGCAAAATCGCTTCGTGGAGAGTACACTTCAGGAAAAAGTATTCTTTTGCTTTGCAAATTCTCAGTTCCTTCACTTTCGAAAGAAAAAGGGGGCACCCTTACTCGGGAATCTTACGAGGATTTTTTCTAAATTTATTTCTTCGACAACAATCAAGCAACAACGACGACATCAACTATCAATTCCTACAACAACTTAAAATGCTAAGTCACAAAAAGCCGCCAAGGAACTTCGTGCAAGAGAAAGGGCAAGTATATATACTTGGAAAACAAGTCGTACTCTTCCTCTCAGTCCCTTCAGCATCAAAGATCTAGCTCGATGGAATAGAACAAAGTCAATTCATGGCAGTCACCTCCTTCGAGACAAGAACGAGAAATCTCCTCGATTAGTATACTTCCTCGACAACTCAACGAGACGCAAATCCATGTTCAAACCGAACGAAGCCCACTAAGGTTACAAACTTGAAACTGCTGGAGCAAATCGATGTACCTAAGCTCAAATAAGCCCGAAGGAAAGGAGACCACCAAAGATACAGAAAGAAGATAGAGGAACACGGCTCAAACCAACTCGCTGAAAAACAATAAATACAACTCAAGACAAATCACCTCAGGAATCTCGTTAGTCCACGTGTCTCGCACCATCAATTATGTCAAGAAGAATTTGCTCATGGGTTAATTTGCGAATCATCCATTAGTAAAGGAGCAAACTGTAGGGGCATAATTTCTTCGAGCCACGTGTCAACATGTGAGAAGAGAAGTAAGATAACGCAGCATGAATGTGAAGCACGAAAGAGAGCAAGTCCAATCGTACGAACCATTGACCTCTAATCGAAGGAACCACCTCGATCCAATTACACAATCGAAGTAAATACTCAGCTCGAAACCAAAGCTCACCTCGAAGTATAGATCAACCTCGAAGACGATATCCATCGTAGAAGTAAATCACGCTGCGCCTCGCCACGAGGAAGAATAATAGAGCCGAAGCCACTTAACATCGAGAGGACGAGACGCGCCAAGACCATCATTGCTTAACATCTAATGAAAGGGTATTTTAGTAATTGTCTATGTAAACTTCTCATATATAAAGGAAAGTATGCTAGGGTTTTAAGGATCTTCTTTTTTACTTTCTCTCTCTTCCTCCACCCATCACTACTCATCTTATTCACTACACTTAGCAAGAGCTGAAGCTTTCATTAATGGAGTCTTTGTAATCAAACACAAAACAATCAATAAATTCGTGATGTAGGATACATTCATCGCTCTGAACACGTTAAAAACATTGTGTGTCGTTTACTTATACTTTGCACCTTATTTACACAATTATGGTTCATATTTAATATGTATAGATCTCTGGCTGCGAGGTATCTAATCTCTAGGCAGATTTTATACCTTTACAAACTATGTAACGAAACAAGTCAATACTTTCCATCCTAGAAGAGTTCCTTCTGAAAAGACGAGGGTACCGAGTACACCACCAATCTTTTATTTTAGTCCACCTATAAGTCAAACCTTGAACGGTTCCTGTAATCAAGAACTAAAGAACAAGATCTCTTTCGTCACTGATTGATTCACACAAGGGAGTCAATACAAGATTTTGAAAGGCTATGTCAACAACCAAGCAGTACGATACTTTAATTATAAATGACAAGTCAAATATAACACGGAAATAAAGTAAAGTACACACAAGATTTTGTTAACGAGAAAACTACAAACTCGTAGAAAAACCCCGGGACCTAGTCCAGTTTGAATACTCTTAAGAATTAAGCCACCAGCACACCTACTCTCAGACTTCGGACTAGATGGTGCAGACAATATGACCCTAATACGACTATTAGTCACAAAGATTTCACCTAAGTATTCCTACGCCTCCAACCACAGCAAGGTGGTCACGCACATGTACTCCTCTAAACAAACATACGTCCTTTATTGTCTTGCCTAGGAGTTGCTCCACAGCCTGTCGTGAAGACTATCGCCACCCGACCTCCAATCGGACGACTACAACCTTATGGACAACAACCAAATAGCGACATGTCAAATCGCTAGACGATATCCTTGGAAACTTACAGATATTTCACCGAAGTCGTTTTACACCAAGAGCGAGGATATTTAAGTTTACTTGGTAATAAACCCCTCGAGATATCGATCAAGGTTTCAAAACCAAAACTCCCGAAAGAGCAACCTTGTCGTCCCAGTTGGAATCAAACAATAAATGGATGCAGTACAATATGTATGACCGTGAAGAGAATTGTACCTGCAAAACAAAACCAATAACAACGATCTTGATTCCACTCAATATCTATATGTTAAGCACACAAACCGAAAGCGGCTTGCTGACAAATCCAGGTTAATAGATACGAGTATGTTCACAACGATCTTGGGTGGTCTTATAGCAGAAGGGAAGGACCATAGAATAAACAAGATTGCAAGGTTTGATAGACGTGATAGAACAAAACACAAGTACAATACAAAGAAGACTAATAAGCGTAAACTAGTTTCCTGTAAGAGGTACTTCTAGGCTTCTCAATCCCCAAGAGAATACTTGCATTAATCCAAACCGAAAGCAAAAGCTTAAAGGTAACTTAAAGGAAAAGTGAATAAACACAAGCTTACAATTCTGAAGAAGAGCTTGGTAGAGGGACAAAACTTTCAGGAGAGAAACCACTCCTATTTATTTAGCTTTGAAATGAGGCTAAGTTAATTTCGGAAATTCATTAATGCATATTTCCACATATAGTTCCGAAATACCTCACATAGACTCATAGCATTTAATGAGATTTATTACTTTAGCATTTTACATTAATGAAAAATATACTTCAATAAATGTTTGGCCAAAAGCATTCAAAGCAAATAATACTCAAAAGGTATATTTAGATATTTCATTAATTCAAAATATAGTGCTTACCAAATATGCTCCCTGGGAATATCTCATTTCGAAAACATGTCCTATTGTTTCGAAAATCTCCTTAAGGTATTATTACTTCCAAATGTCGTCATCAACTTTGATAATGTCGACATCACTTCCCAGGCTTTGCTGGACGGGCCAGAACGATCCTAGGTGGAAGTGGGATCTGGTCCAACGTAGCTCAACGTTCCGCATAAACGTATCATCACAGACGTGGACAAGCCTTGTGTGTTAAGCTTAAGTGAACACGTAGGTTCAATGGACATTCCTAATCATACAAAAAGATATACCAATGAAAGTACGGTGTATGATTCTTCGAGTAATAGCAAAATGGTGAATCTCATGAATTCTCGATTCCAATATAGATTATCACGTTAATGATATCCAAGAATTCAATTCAAAACATCAAATGAGAAACTAAATGAATATTTGATCAAGTAGTATATCCATACGAAGATCTAATCACGTACAATATTGATCAGAAATCATGTGTCTACTAACTAGAGCGACGAACCATATTTCTGACTATGACTCAAACCAACTTAGTTGTAAATTGAAGATGATCAAGTTCAAACTTCAAACTGAGAATATCAAACTCATTACTTCGTTGAAGCACAGATCAAAATGATAGAGTTTGAACTTCGAAAATACGCATTCTGAGATAACCAATATTAGGTTTCGAAATCACTGAGAACAACAGTATATCGAGTCTGCACAACATAAATGTGAGTCACGATCTCAACTACATTTAGCACATACAAGTACGTGCCAACCAATCCGATAGAGTCGGACTAGGTAAGTCGAGACACAATACTGTGATGGATTAAATCTCATAATACTACCGAGACAACATCACAACTGCTATATCCAACTCGCAGGTTTTAGGAAAAACCTTATATCACTTAGAAACGAAGAAGAAAAGAAAGCTCTAAGCAATATGGAACGTCATAACTACAACAACAATATTGCAAGCGATGAAGTGGAGTTATATCATAAGACACACTGATCACAAGTGATCAAGTCATAACGTAAAGCTCAAGCATTATGTTATGTTTTTGTTTTTTGTAGCACAAGTGTAAAAGATAATGGAATCGCGTTATTTAAATTCACTAACCTCTTGAATGTGAAGCCAGATGTCTTCGTTTGATCTTCAGTCTTCTTCAACTCTTCAAATAGTGATTCTAAATCCTACCAAAATCTTTCACAACTTAAATCTAACTTAATGAAGTCTTTACCTAATGTGTGTTGCAAGCGGTCGAGTTTTGATCACTAAATTTGACAACTAAGCTTGGCATACCAACACTTAGTGAGGTTGACCGAGCCATGCTCTAACAATCTCCCCATTTGTCAATTTTAGTGACACAAAAACTCTTTACATAGATGGACAATGAAATGAAAACCTAAGTTCTACGCTTCGAGTTCTTCTACTTAGCTTGACAACACACCAATAGCACCTGCAAAATATGTCAATTTGCAAACAAGATATGTACTATTGAAAAATCACATGATAACCAATACACTTACTCCCCCTGAATGTAAGTTCGGATGTCTATCAAGTCCGACGTATTGTTATCAACTATAGCACAACGCGAAAGTTTACAGTACTAGTAACCAGTAGGAACAACTAGTGTTACTCCCCCTTAGCTAATGCTTTCATTCATTTTTCAATATACGTACATGCATTTTTCTCCCCATATAACACTACTTACTGTCAAAGATCAAGCACTGGACGAGTCAAGCTATCAATATTTCTCCCCCTTTTTGTCAAAAAGAATTGACAAAGGGTCTTGAAAATATCTGGGTTCGAGATAAATGCTCAAGTTCCGAGAAACTCGATTCAACATATAAGAATGATTGCGATCAGGAAATATAAAAGATATAAGCAGATATGAGATATATTCCCTGTAAATTCCATAACCACGCTCCCCTAAAGATATATATATATATATATATATATATCAATTAAGCAAAAGTTCACAAAAGAACTCTCCCCTGTTGGTTGTCAGTCCCTCGGACTTGAGAAAAACGGAAATAGTCTTTACCAGAGAAAGACCGAGATCTGATTTTTGGATTTTCGAACACGTCCGTAGTCTTACTAGATTATACCAAAAATCAATTCATATACTATAATTCATGTCATAAGACTTCAAGGAATCCTATAGTATCGTGACTAGCGTAAAATCAATCTCCTCCTTACATAGTTATACTTATACCTGCGTACAAAGTCATTACTACAAACATAAGGAGGCTGAGATATCAAGATATTTAAATAACTATTATATAAATCATCTCCCTAGGATATTAAATGTATAATCTTGATAACCTGCAACATATATTCATTAGAATTTGGAAATATTATATCAAATGTTGCATTCCAAACTCACGTAAATTTTTCAATTTTTCGATTTATTTTTTTCGAACAAATTCATAAACAGAATCGAAACATCACGCATATTTTTGTTACTTTTGGAACTTTAATATCACATAATTGAAAAATAACAAACAACAAAATACTAATTTTTTATTTTATTTCATAATAGTTTCAAATAATGTAGGATAGATCAGAGATGGATTATGAAATCAAATTACTCATTTATGTTTGAGGAACATCTTCTTCTTCAGCAGGGTGAGTTAGATACACTTCCCAATCCTTTTCAAGTGCAGACATCCTATTCTCAAACCATATAAAGTTTTCATTCATGGTCTTTACATGGTCTCTCATTTCTCTATCACTCATTTTTTCTTTATTCATTTCATTTCCATCTTGATGGAGATATTCTTGATGCATTATTCAATGGAGGACAAGGTGAGATCATTGCTCGAATCTTCAGATTTCTTATTGCTTACACAAGTATTGTCATCATCTGATTCGAAACAGACTTTTTTTGTTGCGAAACAAGATAGTCCAAGCTTCATTTGATTTGTGAGAATCACTGCCAGTAGAAGACATAGTTCCAGAAATGAACTAATTTCAATGATCTTAAACTTAGAGTACACATTGTTTCCAATATATACTTCCTCCAAGAAATCAAGAATTGAATGAGCAAATATTTTAGAATATTTTTTAATAAATCGAAAATAAAATCCTATGTACATTAATGTGTCATCTAGATATTATGGGAATAAAATCAAATACTTTCCAATAAGAGAGTTTAACATAAATGAAAATAATTTCCTAAGTCTATGAGACACGTGTGACAACCATGTTTGTTATTTTGATAAAGGCAAGGAGTTGCCAATATCAGTAAAATAACTAGATTGAGGATTAAGATTATTAGCTATATTGTTCGAATTCGAACTGAACCTAGTAATTTATTTATCCATTTTAATAATAACATTTTTATAACTAGCTATGAGATTGTTCATTTCAATCATTTCCTCAGAGGGTTTGACTTAAGGATTCGAATCAGAAGCATGAGAGGATCTTCTCTGAAAACCAGAATAACGATGGTACTGAGGTTTTCCATTTTTCTTGTTGTTCGTGAGACTAGTTGACTTGTTATGAGAATTTTGATTAGGTCTGCGATTTTGTTTGTAACAAGAATCACTCTTTTCTCTACGTTTCTTACTCAATGGAGTCTTCCTCGTAGTACTTGGTTTGTTCGAACCATGTACATAATTGTTACTCTTCCAATGATTTTGAGAGGACATGTTCCTTATTTTACTGATGTCATTTTGACACTTTCGAATGTCATTACTCATGTTAACAAGAGTTTCAGCATCTCGTTTAAGAGAATCAAAAGTCTGTTCAACAGTATTTAGCTGTTTTGAAAAATATTCATTGAATTTATGATGCTTTGTAGTAATGACTTGAACATTTTTCTCTAGATCACATAATCTTTGAGAGAATGCTTCTAATAAAGTTTCCTGAGCATCCAACCTTTCTAAGATATGGTGAAATGAATTAACATTACCAGATCCATTGTCCATCTTGCATTCAACAATCGTTGCGAAGTGTTCCTTGGTTGATTCTATTTCGGAGACATAATCAAGAGTAGCGGTATACGCTTTACTTCTCTAGTTTGGATCTTTGTTAGGACAGTCAGGAGAGATCGATATGTCCAAAACCTTGACATTTGTAGCATTGTGGGATATTTTCATCTTCATCTCAGGTTTTCTCTTTTTCTTTAGGTAGAAAGTTTCTCTTACGAGGAGTAGTCCACGAACGTCTGGAGAAATTTTGTCTGTTTTGTCTCCAAAGTCGTTTGAATTGTTGTGAAAAGAGTGAAACAAGTTCTTCAACATTAGTCTCAAAATCATCATC
>JAJJMA010207197.1:0-25971 GCA_023529015.1 Papaver nudicaule | reverse complement strand
ACGGAAAGGGAATACCTTTCAAACCTTCAGCGAGGACGTTATGATTTCTCAAGTAGTAAGCTTTGGTCTTCGTCTTTATCAGTCTTCGTCTCGATTACCTAGAACTATCCTAGTCCGAGTTGTAGAGTAAACTTATCAAGGATTGTGTTTTTGTCTCATAAACTTGACAACTGACTTGAGATAGCAACATCAGTGGGTTCAACCGAGCAATGCTCTAACAGTTTGATTGACATTAAGCTTTCTAGCAGCTTGACGATTGGACGCACTCAAAGTTGCACCACCCTCTCGACGGGCACCCAAGCTAACAGGTTTGGCGGCATGATTTACAACAGGATCTTGTCTCCTCCTTTTTACATTTTCCTTACTCTTAGCCTGGGGTGTGCTGGCCTTCATATTCTCCCTATAACACAAAACAAAAAACAAATTAACAGTTACACAGAAAACAATCGGCTCAAATAATATAGAAGATAAACCGATTGTCCACATAAGAAAAAAAAAACGGTGGACCTTTATGAAAAAATAAACCGATTATAATTTCTGGCTCATAACAATCGGCTTTCCCTAATGTTTATAACCATCAATTAAGGAGTTATAGGAAAATCAAGATTTATCTACTAACTTAATCGGCACACAAAATCTAAAACATAAAACGATTGTAAAAGGAAGAAATAAACGGTGAACATAATTATGAACATACACCGATTAAAAATTCTGGCTCAAAACAATCGGTTTATTTTCATGGATACAATCAACGATTAAGGCTAAAAAACTTTGGGAATTTTTAGAGTTTTCACTTAACGTAATCGGCTTAAATAAGACAATATATACCGATGGAACCAAATGCTCTCGGCTTACTAAAAACAAAAATGAAACGATTATCTTGAGACAAGTTCATAATTCGTTCGTTGATTATCCATATGAACTTGTAACGATTGTGCCCTAGAATTCGAAAAGGAAAATTTCAAAATTTTAAACGGAAAAATAATCGGTTTATATGAAATTGAATATGGAACGACTAAAAATTATCGGTTAAAAATCATACATACATACAACGATTGTTGTTTCGTTGTAGTTTCAGAAGATGAACACGATGAACAATCGTTGTATAATTACACTAACATAGAACGATTCTGGGAAACAGTTGCGAACTGTCGGGTTATAAATCTTCAATTTGGAGTGAAAAATCAACCAAAACTCAAATGGGTTAGTTGAAATACCTCATTCTCATCACAATTGCTTGTTTCTGCTTCTCTTTAAGAGCTTCTTTTTCTTCTTTAGTCGATCTCTTCGTCTTCGGCGTCAACGATGAAACTTCGTTAACTTTTTCTATATTGATTCCTGGTTGTTTGAATGTTCTAGGATTCGGTCATTTGTTCTTCTCTTTATCCATCGTGTTTTATAGAAATTAATCGCATTTTTTTTTTAAAATCGTCGATTAATCGACGATGTTTTGGTTTTGAAAATGAAGTAGAAGAAGAAGAGGGAAAAGAGAGAATCGTTTGATGTAGTTTAGAGATATGAAATTTTGTTTAAGAGTTTTGGGTTTTAATAGTTACTGTGTGTGAGTGTAAAATTTGCATGGATATTTCACACCTAACAGCCATCAGATCTATTATCATGCAAAGCAGTATTCAATCGTATAAGAGTGCGAAGAGATTAAAGATGCATCGAAGACAATACATATAAAAATATACAGACTAAGAACTCGATTATTCATTCAGTTTTTGTGGTAACTAATACATGGATATGATCCTTAGAGGTTTAGAGGAGAAAGCTAACCTAATCTCACCCTTCACGACTTAGGTAACACCAAAAATCCAACCCCTACAATGTTTCTCGAGCTCGCATTATATAGGCCGAGTCGCTAGTGGTTTACAGCTAATAAGACAAGCTACTCAATCGTGGTGGTGTCAGAGCTTGTCGAGTAAGGCGGTTTCTTCGGTGAGAACTCCGAAGATGACTTCGGGCTCTTATCCTTCGATGATCTAGACGGGTCTTCTATCTTCGATATCTTCCTCGGGGAGGCTCCGCTGGCTGATCCCGAAGTATGGCTGCGACATCCACTGGCAGGGCCCGATCCTTCTGACCTTGACACGTGTCCCGAGGGTGTTTTACCTTCCACGGTTTGCCTCTTTCCTTTCCTGGTATCGAAGATGCCTGGGAAGGAAATTTTCCCTTCGCCACCTTCCTCTCGCCATGCACCCCACTAGCTGCCAAGTGTGACGTTTCCTGACACGTTCTGCATGTTCCCGAGATTTTTGCTACCTTTTGACCTTCCCACCGGAAGCGCCAGTTTCCCTTCACTATTTAAGTTTCAGTTTTTCCCTCTAAAATTTTTTAGCCTTTTCGTACCATCTTCCACAGCTCCGTCGCTCTTTTTCCGAAACCCCTGAGATTTTATCTTTTGATCTGTTACTTGCTTGGTGTTTTCTTCTGGTACCCATTGCTTCAATCTTCTTACTATTCCATAAAGACGACTCTTTTTCTCCTTTCGTCATCTCCCAAGTTCCTGATCAATCTTGCCTCTGCAATTTCCGGCGCCGGCAAGTTCTGTCCCTCTTCCCCTTGTTTTCTTTTCATGTCGTTTCCTTATAAAGTTGATTCTCTCATCTCGATGATTCAGAACTTAGGTTTTAGAGATGATTCTTTCAATATTAAGGCTGTCGGAGCTCCGGGCAGCCGGCTGACTCCAGAATTGGTCGAGGAGTTTGGATGCAATGAGGGGAAGCTTTTGGTTTCGTTTCATCAAATTTCTGCTGGGTTGATTCCCCCTTTCTACCAACCTTCCAACCCTCTATTTCTTGAAATTCTCTGCTCCTTTCCCAGTCCTCGAGGGGTAATGCAGCTCACCTGTAGCTCCATTCACCTTATTAATCAGTGGGTTTCTCGCTCCGAAGATAACTCTCCCGCTGGTTCTACAGCGAAGTTTTACTTTACTGCCAAAAATTTCTTTCAGCATTACGAACCATTCTTAACGCTGGACAACGAATTTGCCCCTTGGGGAGTCAGCTTTCGGACTGTGAGGGGTGGTGTGAATATTATTCCGGGGTCTTTAGACTATTCAATGGACGAAGACTGGTATTCGGAGCCTGTGATTCTGGAGGGCCCCATTCTTCGAGGCTGGAAGGATGCAGGTCACTTCATTCCTCGGGCAGAGTTCGAAATAGGACACGAGTTCTCGACTCAGCATCTGTTTACGTTCCACTTTTCGGACGAGGAGAGAGAGCTGTCTCGTCAGACCTTAAGGAAGGGCAAAGGTGTTTCCGCCGGTGCTTCGAGTAGCTTAAAGCGTTCCCGAGCAGATGAGGAGACTATGGAGCAGGTAACAAATACCCTTTTAAGATTTATTTTCTGGAGTATGCATACTTGCCTCTATTTGTTTCCTGAGAAAGACGGATTCTCATTTGCAGGGGAATGTTGCGTCTGTGGGCGGCTTGAGTGTGGAGAATGAGTTGGTGGGTTTTAAGTTCGAGGAGAAGACCGAGGTTGCCAGACCTCGCAGGAAGTTTGTTTTTAAGAAATCGTCCAAAGTAAGTTTACCACATCAAGGCAAGGTACCATTGAAACCTTCGAAGAAGAAGATGAAAGCGGCTGCTTCTGTCGAACTGTCCTCGGCGAAGGCTACTGATGTGCCTCCTGTTGATAAAGCTATCGAGAAGGTTGCCGCTGTCAAACCGAGTGTTGCTGAGCCGAATGTGCCTGCCTCTGCCTCGGTGATGATTGCTTCTTCTGCTGCGACCACTGCCTCAGCCATGGTTGCTTCTGTTGTCGTAACCCCTGCCTCAGCTGAACCTTCTGCCTTATCTTCTAAGAAGGTTATTCCTGTTGTTGATCTCCTTCTTCCTCGGAGGGATGGCTCGTCTGTTAATATGGATTCTTCGAAGGAGTTAGTTATCAGTTATCCTCGTAGTTCAAAATTTCCACCAGCTCCTAGTTTTGCTTCCAAATACTCTCAACCATACACTGCGAAGAGATTTAAGGAGGTTCTTTTTGAGAACCATAATCCGAGTGACTTTTCCAAAGAAGTCTCCTCTCACTTTGATGCTCATGCCTCTGATCCCCTGGGCTGCCCTTTGGATCCCGAGTTTTGCCAGAAATTTGGGGCTGTTCTTGGAGGTGACCGTCTCAGGATGGAGTATGATATTCGCCATCTGCTTTTTTCGTATGAAGAGAATCTTGCTATGCTTCAAATGGTTCGTTGTTTTTTCCTTTTAGTGTGAATAGTCATATTTTCTGAGTGCCTGGCTTAGTTCTTGGTACCTTTTCGTATTTGTCACAGGGTAGTTATCATGAGTCCGGTCTTCTGGCCTATGCCTTTGATCAATATGGCGAGGCTGAGTATTATGAGAGGAAATTTCTCCAGATGCAACAGGAGCTTGCCGAAGAAAAGACTCGCATCGCTCGCGAGAGGAAAAATTTGATAGGTATTTATTTTGTTATCCTGTGTTTGCATTTTACCTTGTAATTTGATGCTGAGAAAAATGTACTGCTGTCCAAAAAGCCGAGTTAGAAGGAGGGAAGAAGAAACTCCACGAGGCTAAGTTAGCTTTAAGCAATTCTCGAGATAGTCGCAAGCCCTCGCATAGTGCTTCTGTCGATGGAGGTCATCGGGGTGAAGTTGATAAGCTTATAAAAGAGAGGAATCAAGCCTGGGATGACCGAGATTACTATAAGAGGAAGAGGCGTGAAGCCGAGGACCTTCTTGCTGAGGAGAAAAGGAAAAGAGTTAAGGCCGAACGCCTTCTTGAAGAGGAGAAAAATAAGAGTGCGATTATTGCCCGAGAGAATCACTTTTTTCAGCTGGACGTAGAGCGCCTATCTCGAGAGCGAGATGCTGCTCTTAAGGAGAAGTCAGTCACCACCTCTGGCAGAGTGGTGATAGAGAATTTGGAGCGGGATATTAGGAATTTGAAGGTTCAGACGTCTGCGCTGAAGAACATTAATAATAATCTAACTGCGGAGAACGCTGCTTTGAAGAAGGGCTGTAATGACATAAGCATGGAGATTGCCAAGGCGAAAACTTCGAAGGATCATCTTTCCCGAATGATCGATGAATATCGTTTAGAACTTGCTAAGTTTGGGGCGGCTTCCTCGGAAGATATTAGGAAAAGGGCTACCAACCTCGCTTTACCAACCAACATGAGGTTGTTGAGTACATGGTTGTTAAAGAAAGTAGGGTGCTAACCCTGATCAAGTTGTTGTGATGTTGTTTGTTGCGTTTTTCAGTTATCTCAACTTTTCCTTGTTTCGGTTATTTGACAGGCATCGAAGCCAACCTGCAGAAGAAAGTTGCAGACGTTGAATCCGCGAGGGAAGAAGCTGTCAATCAGTTGGTGCTTGAAGCCGACCAAAAGTTGGAGTTTGAAAGGAGAGCAAAACAATTGTCGAAGGAGTTGTCCGAAGAACATCGACGTTGAACTGCCGATGTGAACATGCTTTCCCGAGAGCTGGAGCTCGAACTTAAGCGTCGTTCAGAGGATGTGCAGAGGAGTGTTGAGGAAATGACTGTCGAACGAGATTTTCGTCTTAAGTGCCAGTAGGATCTTAGAAATATGGTTACTGGTTTTGCCCTCGTCAATCATCAGCTGAGACATGGGCGGGCTGTCAAAGAAATTGATTACTCGGTCTGCTTTGACTACCTACCTAGCTACTAGCATGGCATGTCGAATGCATGGTCGGTCGCTCTTTAGGGCCATCGGTATTGAGCCTCCAACCTATGGGGCTGATGGTGCAAGGGATGCTGACACGATACTTCCAGGCGACGAATACTTGCTTCCTCAAGAGGTGTTTGTAAGGTTAGCTAGGGATGAAGCGCGAAAGAGAGGGCTGCTTGGGAAAATTCCTGAAGACAAAGATCCTGATGATGATGAAGGCGATGGTGATGATGATTCCGATGATGGCCACTCAGGTGGCTCCGAAGGTCATCCCAAGGGAGACTCCGAAGGTGATTCTAAGGATGATTCCGATGGTGATTCGAAGGATGATCCAAAAGATGATCCCAAGGATGGCTCGAAGAATGATCCGAAGAACAGTCCCAAGGATGATCCAAAGGGTGATTCGAAGGATGATCTGAAGGATGGTGTTTCAATTGAGATTGGCAGCCCTGCTGATGATGTTGCACAGGATCTTGGTGACGCCCGAGTACCGAGCACTGGTAGTGATGTGGGTGTTAACTTCGATAAAGGGAACATCTATTTGTTTCAAGAATCTTCGGCCGCGTATAGTGAAGAGAGCGAAAGTGAGTTTGAGCCTATGAGGGAAATCACTCCTTCAAGACAAGATCACTCTGGCTTTCGAACTTATGAAGAGGATTTTGAGGCTGAAAAAGGGTTGTGGGATGCCATGAGAGTCTTCGGAGATCCCTCCCCTCGTCACGTTGTTTTATCTAGTGAAGTTTCTCCCGTGGTGTAGCTGCGGGTCTTTTGCTTTTCCTTTTGTTTTCTGATACGAGAATTTTTTGTACTTGGCATCTCCCGTATTTTTGCGCTTGTATGCTATGTTGACTATGTTTATAAAGAAGCCTTTTTCCTTGATTGTAGTTTTTTCCTTTTTACTTTGCATATATGTGCCGAGAACTTCGTAATCAAGCACGAAGTTGCTGTTGCAATACTCTAGGCTCCTAAGGGTACTCTGGGTGCAACTCCAGGGCTTACTTCGATGTGGGAGATAGTAAACCAAGCTAGTGGGGGCATATGGATCACCCTTCCCAAAGGCTTTTAGTTACTTGCCTGTTTTAAAGCAAACATAGGCTATCGAGGTCATAGGTACCCGTTTTGCCTCAAGAGTATTGGGTTGTTATCGAGGATACCGGGTATCCTCCGAGAGAACATGGTGGTGTTCTGAGAATCCCTTTGTCTCAAATTTAATGAGGAGCTTATGGTGGGCAGCTGCTATGATTGTTCCTCGATAAAAAAAGTAACACAATGGGGGAGTGTCGGTCTCTGTTAGAGCTTAGACATGGTACTATTCTCCTATCGCGGCCTAGAGTTCGACCCCTCTGTTTCTCGATAGCCCCTCCTCGAGGCTATGTTTTATTTTTTGGAGGAGGTCCCTCGGCTGCGTAATTCGCCTGCTATTCCCGTGAATACAAGCGAATCAGCTGCCTCGGGGTTCCATCCACCTTTATAGGTAGATGTTAATCCCATTTATCGTCCCCTCGACGCCTCAGAAAGAGAGGTCCTCATGGTCGTGTGGTAGTGGGTTCAAATGCTTCGTTAGCTTAAGTAGCTTAGATGCAAAGTACCCACCGCTAACGGGGTGTCTTGTGGGTAGAGGACTATGTCATATAGCTCGTAGGGCCCTTACGGCTTATATGATCATCAGCTATGTGCCTGCCATTCGAGGTCTTTTTGTGTTTTTAGGCGTCTGGGCCTTTGGCGTTAAGGCCTTTTAATTTATTTGCGTCGAGGCACTAGGGGAGATATGGCGTTATGGCCTGTTTACTTTATATGGCGTGAGAGCCTTTGGAGGTTTGCCTATTCAGGTAGGACTTTCGCCTAACCAAGTAGGATCTGGAGTTTGGATCGAGGTATAGTGCCTCGAAGGGTAGAGTATGTATTTTCTTAACAACATGCCAAGCTGCTTCTTTTATTTGCTCATTCTAAAACTGACATATCTTATTCGTTGCTTACATAGGTGGTTCTAATTGAGGTGTTTCAGATGCTTTCCCTCGACTGGGGTGCTTAGCTTCTGTCCTTCGAGATTGACTAGGTTGTACGTGTTGTTCCCGAGCGCTTTTTCGATGACGTAGGGCCCAGCCCAAAATTGCTCCTCCAGAGTATCTTTCCCGGTGTCAGTCGAACAAGCCTTGCTGTCAGATGTGCTTGGTGTTAGTGCTTTATTGCTTGATACAAGAAATTGCTCTATGTGCTCGGTATGATGTCCTTTTCCTTTGCTGATAGGTCGAGTGCCTTGCTTGTGGACGACTGGGCTTTTCATGGCAGCGTCGGCCATTCCAGCCTCAACGTCAGCTATGAACTTTTCTGTGCAGGACTCTGTTATCTTTTGGTGTTTGGCTTCACTTGGAGAATCCTTCCTCGAGTGATCCCTTGCCTGGACGTCGATTTCATTGCACAGCCGAGCTTCAGTAGGGTCACCGAGGATTTCTGCAATTCTGAGCAGCGTTGGAAACCGGATTCTTCTGTGCAGAGTAGACGGCACCCCTAGGATGTTGTGGAGCCAAGGTCTTCCCACAATTGCATTGTAAGGGGAGTCTATGTCAACTACACAGAATGATGTAGGTTGTTCCATCTTTCCAAGATGAATTAGTAATGACAACTCTCCCCTGGGCATCGAGGGTTTTCCGTTGAAGCCATAGACATTGTACGAAGACGGCACCAAAGCTCTTTCCTTTCCAAACATCTTATCGTAGGTCCTCCCGAAGAGTATGTCTACCGAACTTCCTGGGTCCACGAGTATTCTAGGCGCCGTCTTCTCGATGTGGAGTGTGATTACTAAGGGATCATTGTGTGATCTTCCCTCATCGGGAATGTCTGTTGCCGAAAAGAAAACTGGGCGCCTCTGCCATTCTTCCAGCTGCCCTTTCATTGTCACACTTAATATTTCCTTTCCTTCAAAGTCTCTTTTGTGAATTCTATCCACAGGGATACCTTCGAAGCTTTGCCCACAGATGTTTGCGTGAACTATGGAGTTGCAGTCGTCGAATCTTGGAATGCTTCGGTCAATAGTGATTATGTATGCTTCGTGTTTCTTCTCCTCTGGCTGCAGTTGATTTGGAGGTGGTTTTGGTAGTTCAAGGAAGTGTTGAAATTTTCCTTTTGAGATGAAAAAGTAGATTTGATCTTGCGCGGTGACGCAGTCCTCTGTTATGTGCCCATAGAATTGATGAAATTAACAATAGTCCTTAGAGTTTCGAGTGTGCTTTGGCTGGTTTCCTCTACTCCTCGGGTATCTCATCTCGCCTGCCAGTTCAGATTGCTCGATGCTTCGGAGGGCGTCCTCGATGGTTACACACAGCTTTGGCAGCTTTCTATCTTGAAATGCGGGGAAACACGGCCTTTGTACGCCGAATTTTCTGCCTCCCTCCTGTCCTCTTTGAACACCGCCGTTTTCAAATTCCCTTCGAGAGTCATTACCTCTGCTGTCATTGTACTTCTTATTATCATGATATCTTCTGTCACCAAATTTTCCCTCGCTTCCATATCTCCCTGCATCGTTCTGCCTTTCTCGTTTTGAAAAGTCCCCTGATTGGTGGTTTGTGGCTTGACCTCATTCTTCGAGTGACAAGTTGTTTATGGAGTGCACCTGTTTTGATATAGCTTCACTCCCTTGAGTGGATTTCTCCCTGATTTCATCCAGTGTGATTATCTCCTTTTGGTACTTTCGGAGGTCTTGTAGTGTCTCCACATTCTTGGAGAAGAGTCTGTCATACAATGGATGGTTCTTGTCGAGTGCATTTAGATATGCCCTCACTTTGTCTTTTTCCGAAGCTCCATTTCCTACTTCGACGCACTGAGCCGTCCACCTGTCTGTCATACTTTTAATGGATTCCTCGGGTCTGACTCTAATGCTGAACAATTTCTCTACTCCCGGCTTTGATGAGTTGTTGTACAAGAAATGGAGTATGAATACTTTGGATAGTTCTTCGAAAGACGAGATCGAACTGGCTGTTAGGTTGTCGTACCAAGCCAAGGCTTCTCCTTTCAAGCTGGAAGGAAAATACTTGCAAAGCACCTCGTTTTTATCAGCATAAGCCAGGAATACTCGAAGATACATTTTGATGTGCAGAGTTGGGTCCCCTGTCCCATCGAAGATTGAAGCAAAGATTGGCATGGTGCATTTTACCGGGATGGCTTTAGCGAGGAGCTCGGGGCTTAGTGGCGAACGGTTGACGTAGTTGATTGCTTGAGTAAGCTTCATTTTGTCAGTAGGTTGCATCCGATTATCGAAGAGCTCTGCTCGAAGCGCTTTAATTTGGTCCATCATCACTTGTTGTAGAGCTTGCGTCTCGGCGTTCTTCCTTTCCTGCTCATTTTCGTATATTAATGTATGATGTTCCCTTTCGGACGTATACTGGGCTCGGTTTTTCTGCTCGAGACCACTATCTCAGGGTCCTTGGGGTTGTTTCCCTTGAATTTGGTGTGACTGCTTGACGTTGTAGGTCCCCTGGATCATGATACAGTTTCTGGCCGAGAGTGTCCCTCGCTGCTCCCTTTGTAGTTTGATGCTGACTTCTCCGCAGCTTTCTTGGTTGCCTCTGCTAATTGCTTTTTTAGTTTCCTTATTTTCTTGTTCTTCTGAATCAATTTTTGGAATTGAGCAACCCTCGTGGTGTTTTCCTCGGTGGGTTGTGGTGCTGGTACTGCTTCCTTCGGTATGTCGTCCTCGTTGTCGTCTTCGTCATTCTCTCTGTTTTCTTCCTGAATTTGTGGCTGAAGTGGTTCGTCACCTTATGGAAATCCTTCTCCATCAGGCCCCAAATCTTCTATTTGCACTTCTTCCTCGTTTACGTGTTCTCTGTGCTGGAATGTACTTGCAGCTACCTCTGGCGATAGTCCTTTGCTTGTGGAAAACCTGGTGTTATGCCTCGAGGATCCCGTGTCATGCCTCGAGGATCCGACTCTTTGCTTCGGTATTTGGTCAGATTTCGAAGCCATGCTGATAGCGACCTACAGAAAACAGAAAACCCGTGAGGTCCAAAGCGGCTGGTGCAGTGTACTAGGTCTAACATGAGTCCTAGTATGCGTAACAGATTCTGTCGTGCAAAATTTCAGGGCTATTTATGCTCGATTCTGACAATCCCAACTGTTTTTTGTTTTATCCGAATCTTCCTTCCAAATGAAGAGATCCTGTCAGACTCGCCTACTTTTCCTAAACTGGACTCGAGTATGAATACTGCAAAGCTTGTTTCCTAAATATGGACTGGATAAAAACCCTAAATGCCCCTAGTTTGCTTTTCTTACCATCATATTTTACGGGTGTTTTTTGGAAATAAAGTTATTTACCCAAGGTGGAAGCTACCCTTTCCTTGGGGTTCTGCTGTGATTCTTTTTTGAAAGAGTTTGTTATACTGTTGATCAGATCTCTTCGATTCAAGGCTTGGGATTCCCTGTAGAAGCGTCGATCGTATCAAAATGATGATTTGCTCAAAAGGTCCTTGAATGTTCTAAAGCTGTGAAGTTCTTTAGACATCCAAGGTGGTGGAGCTCAGAAAAATGATAAAAATGTGATGAAGACGCGATTTAAAGAAGAGTTTGAAAACCCTAGAAAAAATTTCCTCAAAAAATTTGAAAATCATACATCACAGGCAAACCCTAAGTTGTTTTAATCAATCCCTGTTTCTAGCGCCAAACTGTGTGAGTGTAAAATTTGCATGGATATTTCACACCTAACAGCCATCAGATCTATTATCATGCAAAGCAGTATTCAATCGTATAAGAGTGTGAAGAGATTAAAGATGCATCAAAGACAATACATATGAGAATATACAGACTAAGAACTCGATTATTCATTCAGTTTTTGTGGTAACTAATACATGGATATGATCCTTAGAGGTTTAGAGGAGAAAGCTAACCTAATCTCACCCTTCACGACTTAGGTAACACCAAAATTCCAACCCCTGCAATGTTTCTCGATCTCGCCTTATATAGGCCGAGTCGCTAGTGGTTTACAACTAATAAGACAAGCTACTCAATCGTGGTGGTGTCAGAGTTTGTCGAGTAAGGTGGTTCCTTCGGTGAGAACTCCGAAGATGACTTCGGGCTCTTATCCTTCGATGATCTAGACGGGTCTTCTATCTTCGATCTCTTCCTCGGGGAGGCTCCGCTGGCTGATCCCGAAGTATGGCTGCGACATCCTGTGGCAGGGCCCGATCCTTCTGACCTTGACACGTGTCCTGAGGGTGTTTTACCCTCCACATACTGTGTGGGCATTTGGGTATTTTCACCACTTTGTAGTTGTCCCATAACCACCTCTAATGGATGGACTTAAAATTCCATGGGACCAAATATTCTCCTATAGGACTAAATTAGCCACGCTCATAAAACTTTGCTAAAGAATCGCTCAATGCGGTGTGGAAAATAAATTTTGCGCACCTTTTAAAAATAACGTTAGTCTGACATTTCCATTTATCGGTTAAGAGGTTAGTCAGCTGGCCTCGTGACTGCCTGTGTCTGAAATCTCATCTTTTGTTGCATGATCTTTAGCATAAAATCAAAAAATCAAGTGGAATCGTCAGATGAAGACTTAGTTGGAGAGTGCATAAAATCAGACTCGTGTTTTACTACGTAGGTTTGACAAAAATTAGCGTCTAAAGTCAAAGTTTAATTTGCTTATTTTGGTTTTCGTGATAAAATAAAGGAGATGTTGACAAGACTGCCCCAAATGGATAATGTTCTATGTTTTAAAGAAATGGATGTTCACTTATGATGGAGTAGTGGTCGTTTCTATCAAATGTTGTTTAGTGACGGAGAGGGAGAAGGTGGTATGCAGCGGAGTTTGTTTGACTAGTTTTTATACGTTGTATGATGTCTTGGATAAGGTAGAGAGTTTTCTTTCTAAATTTCTAATTGATTCCGTTCCGCTGCTTTGGCTTTTGGCCTTGCTTAATGGTGCTTTATGGTACGTCATCCTAGTATAAAAGAACAAAGCTGTGAGGAAAGGAAGCAGGAAGCACGCGTGCAACCATGGTTGGCTGTATTGGGTATCGACATCATATTGGAAGGTGACTGATAATTCAACACACATACTGAAACTGTACGGGCCATGTATCAGATCGCCAAAAAAAAAAAAAAAAAAAAAATCGATGGAATGGGAACACATTATTGGGCCGGCCGACCGTAGGGCCCAAAGGGCACGAAGGGGGAGGACCTCCTATGAACACTTAAATGTAACCAAATTAATTGTAACTAACGCAATTGTAAATTTCACCTCAATTTGGCTAATTGAACTCTAATTGATAGCTTTTTCCCAAAAAAAATTTGATAATCAAGTAATACTAATAAACAATTATTGTTCAAGCAAAAAAAAAATGATCAAATTGGAAAGAATTCGTCTTCAATTGAAATTTTCAATTTCACCTCAATTTGGCCAATTGAACTCAGTTGATTGTTTTCTTTCCAATTTTTTTTGAATAATCAAGTAATACCAATCCCCAATTATTGTTAAAAAAAAAAAAAAAAAAAAGATCCAATTAAAACAAATTTGTGTTAATTGGAATAAAATCGTATTCGGTCAGCCCTCCACCGCGATTATCAACGGTTATCTAGTATGGTTAGCCAACAATACTATGACGAACAAAATAATTGGAACAGATCTTCCAATCTTCCTAAGTCCAAACTAGCGGATGGGATTCTTTGAATTTTTATGGTCAAATTAGAGCCTTTTTTTGTAGTTTTTTTTTAATAATCAAATAATCATCAACAATGAGTACTTTTCTTTAATCCAAGGATTCTTCTGATTCGTTTTGCTTTTGGGATCTCTTTAACTTTCGGAAAGTGGATATATGGATAAGTTTATGAACAAACGAATTATGTGTTCATGCACCTTTCTTGACTTTGTTTTGTTTTCAGGTGATTATTCTTTAGTTTCTTATTTTACGAAAAATAAATAAATTATTTAATGTACACTGTATTATTCTTTTCTTTCAAGTTAAGCTAAGATATTTGTATGATATGTCACTTTGACGCCTTTATAATGATCGTCATTTGTGAAAACAAAACTTGGCAGGAGAAATAATGGGCAACTTGAATCCTTCAGAATGAACCGTGATTTTGGACATACCGAAAAATTCATTTGCCTCCCAGCAAGAGACAAAATAGCGAGAAAAGTCTAGGTTGCCCTTTAAAAACGTGAGATTACCAATTTGTCTTTCACTAATTCTAATTTTAATCTCAAAACCACTACATCTAAACAAAACCACCACTACTACTTATTCTTCTTCTTCTTCTTCTTCTTCTCTCAAACAAAAAACAAGCCGAAACCTTCATCGTTTCGTTTTTTTTCTTCGATTAATCGACGAATTCATCGACGATTAACGGAAACTTTCAAAGTCGATAAAATGCCTCCGAAAAATGCTCCTCCGAAAAAACCACAAATCAAATTCACCAACCTACCAAGCAATCCGAATGCGAGTTCTTCATCAAATCTTGTCGAACAACAACCACAAATTGAAGCAGAAGGAGAAGAAACACCGGAATCAGACCCTGCTATGCGTATGAGAGGGTCTGTTACACAAACCCCTGATGATTTAATTGAGTTTGATTGATAGAAATGCTTAGAATCAATGATTTCGTCTTCGTTTTTCGGACACAGACCCAGTCTCGGCTCACAAATGTAGTTTAGATCTAGAGCCGAGACTGTCTCGGCCCAGAAAAATTCAAATTTTTCTGAGCCGAGACTGATGCTCTTCTCTGCAACTGAAGAACATCTCGGCTCAGAAAATTTTGAGTTTTTCTGGGCCGAGACCCTTAGTTTAGGAACCACGTGGGCCTGGGTGTCTCGGCCCGAAGATTTTTTTTTATGTGTGGGCCGAATTAGTTAGCTGGCATTTGATTTTTTATGGTCTCGGCTCAGAAAATTTTAAATATTTCTGGGCCGAGACCCTTAGTTTATGAGCCACGTGGGCCTGGGTGTCTCGGCCCGAAGGTTTTTTTTTATGTGTGGGCCGAAACATATCAGTTAGCTGGCATTTGATTTTATGGTCTCGGCTCAGAACAAAAAAATGTCGTGTGAGTCGAAACTTACTCTGTATCACATACTTAGTTGTTGGTTTGGTTCTAAATTTCATTGTTTGTTTGATATTCATCGGTTTTATGGTACCACAGGAGGAGAGGGGAGGTTACTCCTAGTAATGTAGGACCACACAATCCCCGAGTCGGCACCAAAAAAATTACGGCTTCGGAAAGGAATAAGAAAAAAGGATCGGCTGGGGACGATGAGTTGTTGCGAGGGCCGGCTGGGGACGACGAGTTGTTGCGGGCATATATTCTTCCGTCTGGGGGGCCTGTCATCCATGAACCAACAGACATGCCAAGAAGAGGTGGTAGAGAGGAGGAAATCGAAGAGGAACCTGTTTGCGAAGATATACGAACGCAAAGAAAAGGAAAGAAGTCGGTTCGCACAAAACATAAGGCAAGCAGAAAAGTTCCTACTCATGTTGAACCAGAAGAAGTGGAAGGTGATGAAGAAGAGGATGAAAAGGGAAGAGTGCGAGGTACACATGTTCCTTCGGACAATAAGTTCTTTGTTCCAGACTCCGAATACGACATTGGTCTTCCTCGAGATGGAGGACAAGTACTTATTAGGTACAAGGAGTCTTGGGCGTCCGTTATCTATCGAATGAAAGTATTTGTCTAAACTTGTATATGTTTTTTTTGTCTTCTTCTCGATAATTACGTCGTATTGGATTACTTAAACTGATGATGTTTGTAGGATCATAAAGATGATGTTCGTCTTTTAAGAAATCAGAGCGGCGCTGTCTGGAATCTAGAGGATGAAATAGAACTTATCCAAATGATCGTACAACAATCTGGTTTATACGAAGCGGTCATTAATAGACAGGAAGAGTATGATATGGCTACATGCTCCGTTGTGACTGAGAGGTTCCAACCAGAGACGTCCACCTTTCAGTTTCCCAAATATGAATTGGGTTTCCATTTGGATTATCCAAGGAAGATTCTCGGTCTTTCGGTTACTGGAGTGGACCCGTGTGCCGAATATGAGGAGAAGAATTGGAACCAACTCTATGCTTTGGCCAATACGGTTCTTGGTTGGTCTAAAGACGAGTGCGAGGAGGAGTTCAGGATCGCCGTTGCGGAGAACCAAAAAACCGCAAAGGAGATAGTAAAGAAGGGAGTAAAGACGACGCTGAAGAAGACGGTCAAGAACACGACCAAGTTCAAGTTGGTTCGTTTAAAGGAGCAGTTCAGAGGAACCAAGAAGAGAGAAGAAACAAGAGAAGAAGAAGAAAGAGATGGGCATCCGAATCCCTTGCGGCCCTTCACCCCTGCTGAGATCACTCACCGTGCAGGTGCGTACTTGATGTACACTATTGGCGCTTATATATTTCCTGACAACACGGGAAATAGGGTGAGCGCACATTATCTGCAATGGTTAACCGATTTGAAGGATACAAGAAAGTACGCTTGGGGTACGGCTACTCTTGCATATCTTCTCGATGGTCTTTCAGTTGCTTCTAGACGCAAAACAGTAAATCTTAGGGGGAACTTCTCCTTATTCCAGGTAAATTTCGACAAGAAACCAAAATTGAATCATTCACAGAAGCAGTTTCGGCTCAGTTATCATTTCTCTTTTCCAAGCCGATACAGTGTCGGCTCAGACACCATTTCTGTTTTCCAAGCCGAGACAGTGTCGGCTCAATATTTCTATAAATTTGTAGATCCGAAACTGTTTCTGTTTCTTGTTTTAATCTTGCTTTAATCTTGTTTATGTTATATGGTTTTGTGTGTGTAGGCTTTTATTTATGATCATTTCCAAAGCTTGGTGCCAAAGCAGGAGGACCCTAAAAAAAGCAACGAAAACCCATTGTGGGCCGAAGGTATGCCTACCGCGACTAGATGGGTTTTCGACAAACCGAAGGAACAGGGCAAGAAACCAAAATTGCTGGAAATGAGGAGGAAAATCGACAATTTTGACTTTGAACATGTTAAGTTCAACCCGTATGGAATTAGCCCGGAACCGCCATCAATTTCAACCTATTATGGACCAATTCGGTTTCCAGGAGGATGTGTTGTGTACGACCCAAGACGGATTCTACGGCAAATGGGACTAATACAAACCGTCCCGAGGGAGAGAGATTATAAGTTTAGGTTGCTGCCTATTACAGGTAGAACTACCGGAATCGTTAGCACTTATAGTAAATGGCAGCCCCAATATTATTCCGTACCGGACTACAAACTCTGGAAAGATATTGATGGTAACCGAATTAAAATTGTGGATGCCTTGGATGTTGAGGGTTATGAAGATGATGCAGTTATGAAAATTTCTATTGATGAGGATGAGCAGGATGGTGGATATGCGGCTTGGTATGCTCAATAATCTCATCCTTTGGTCGTTAACTGGGATCAACAAAAAATTTGGGATGCAGCGGAAGCTGAGAGGAATGCGGAAGCTGAGAGGATTGCGGAAGCTGAGAGGCAGGCTGCCATGGATCGTGGGAAGGTTCCCTCGACTGCGGAAGAATGGAAGAAGGTGGTCAAGTACATGTAAGTTTTTTCCATTGATTGTGTATGTTTTTTTTTTTAAAATGTCGAACTATAGTAACTAATATTGTTAATGATTTTAATGGTATTAGTACACTAAGGGAACCGCTTTGTTGAAGAAATTTGGGGAAACAATCAGTTGCAAGAAAGGAGGAGCAACGAAGGAAGAGCAACTGAAGTTCAAAGCTAATTTTGAGAAGATCATTGGGAAAGGTGAAGTATCAACTTGGGAAGAGGCTCCAAAAAGGACCAAAAGGGGTCGTCAACAAGATGAAGGTCCAAGTGGAGGCAACTGAGAAGGTTCCGAAGATGGTGGTCGAGGTGGAAACAAGAGAGCTCGTTGAGTTAGTCTTTTAAAACAATTATGGTTTATGATTGGGTGTGTTTTTAAGTACATTTGTAGGTTTATGTTTTCAAGTACATTTGAAGGTTTTACGTGTTCTTAAGTACATTTGAATCGGTTAAATTTAGATTTTGTAATGCTTTGCTACAATTAAAAAGTTTAGAGTTCATATATATGTGAATGTTGAGTGTTCTTTGCATATAAGCTCCAAGAAAAGTGAAAGCAAACCCATTGGTGGCTCACAGAGGCGTTTTCGGCTCAACAATAGACACAACAAATGTGAGCCGAGACAGTTTCGGCTCAATAATAGAAATTTCAAACGTGAGCCGAGACGGTTTCGGCTTATTCGATATTATTCAGATATGCGCCGAAATCTCTTGTCTCACTTGTCATATTAGATTTATGAGCCGAAATGGTTTCGGCGTAGATCTGTAATTTAAGGTTTGGGCCGAAAATGGTCGGTCGCTTTCACCTATAAGTAGAAACACTAATTTCATTTGCAAACTATTTGTATTCTTTCTCAAACCTCCTCCCTTCCTCAAATATCGGCTCAAACCAAGAAGAATACGTATGAGACCACACGATCCAGCGGAAATGTCTATTCAAAGGTATTTAATGAACACCCATGCTATTTTTTTGATCAATTCTTGAAGTTTTGGTTAATGTAAAAATCTAGGGTTTTTTAATTTCATTATAAGTAGGTAGGTTTATATGGTTTTCTGAGATTTTTACATTACCAAATTGTCGTTGAGTGTTAATCCATCAACTTTGAGGAAGAATAAAACAAATTAAGGTTAGAATCAATCAAACAAAACAACAATTTTTGAAGTTTTTTAAGTTTCGGCCTAGATATAATTTCTTATTGGTAAGCCGAAACTGGCACTGTCTTCTAGTAAATGAATTGATCAGTGCCCTTATACATGTTATTTTGTGTTTGGCGATTGTATCTTAGAAATGAAGAGGAAGAATATGAGGAGAAGCCCAATGTTATGGATACTACTTGGCAAATGTATGGTGGGAATGACTTTTTTTGTCGTTGCAAACCGGATGAGGGGATTGTGCTTTTCCTGGACAAATTCTCCTCGTAGCAGGGAAGGATCAAACAACTGCAATTGCCCTTCCTCCGGATGGTGAGCTATCTAGGCAACTTATTGACGACCACTGGATGAACAATCTTCACTTGCTGCCTGTCTTGGGACCCTTGTCTCGTGATGGTGAATATGTCGCTCCAGTGACTGGTGATCCATGGGCCACAAATCACCCTGGAGTTCGTGTCCCCCCAGAATGGCTTTGGAGGTTCAACGACCCAACTTGGGGAGTAGGCACAGGTTGCTACTCACAGGGATTTGACAAGGGAATGGAAGGATTTGCCATTTATGGGGAAAACATCTTTGTTGCAGGAAGCGACAAGGGAGGATATGAAGCTGTGTTTCTTCCCAAGGATCCTTCACATCGGTACAGAGTTATGCAGGCTCACTGGTGGAAGATGCTACCAACCATGCCAATCTTAGGATAGATGTCTCGTCCTCTTGCTCGTCCCCCGGGGTACACCAAACGCTTAGGTCTTAACCGTATGCGTGGAGCACCTTCAAACTAAACTAATTAAGGCAACCTACACTGAAAACTTGACCTTTAACCAATTTTCAAGGTTTAATGCATGTTCATCATGTTTGGTTTAAGGCGATGTGTTTTTAGTTCGGCATTTATTTCTTTTCAAGACTATGGTGTTCATGTTAATTACTTTGGATGTTGAAATTTATTTAAGTGGGTTATGCTACAATGAATTTTATGTTTTTAAGTACATCTGGTGTTTTGAATATAAGTAGAAGATTAAAAAGAACCTCTTTTTTGGCTCCACAGAACAAGTTTCGGCTCTACATAAATAATAAAAACCTGGGCCGAAACTGTCTCGGCTCACACGATAATTTCAACCTCTGGGCCGAAACTGTTTCCGCTGAATCGAAATTTAAAACTCTGAGCCGAAACTAGTGGGTGGTGGACCACTTGCCAACAGGGCTAACTAGTTTCGGCGTGGTTGGAAGATTACTCGAGTGAGCCGAGCTGTTCTTGAGTGGTCAGTTTCGGCTTTCTGGTTTTGGAGTTTTTCTGGGTCGAAACTTCTTCTGGTTTCGAAAATCGAAGGAAAAATGGTGATTTTTGGTTCTATTTGTTGGATTCAACCTACACAAACAAGATTAATCATGATGGGGAAGGTATACAAGATGGAAACACACCCAACAACCTAATATTGTCGATTTTGGTCTTCAAATCGCCCAAAACCCAAGTTTTTTCTCTTCTACTCAATACCACCATAACCCAAAACTCAAAACTAAAAACCAGATTTTTTAGTTAAGATTTAGTTTAACCTAATTATTTCTACTAATTACTATTATTAGTGCTAATCATAAAATTAAGCTCTAATCAGTCAAAGGGTAGATTAGCATTTTAAAAAATATTTTTTACTAAGGGATAGCCAGATTATGCCCGGGTGACCCTATTTTGGAAATGTGGGGAGGCAAATGAATTTTTCGGTATGTCCAAAATCACGGTTCTTCAGAATAGTTATTGTTGGTGTTGAAATGAAACAACTTCAATCGCCTGCTTATTTGTTTTAGCAATGGTTTGCTTTACATTCTCAAGTACAGAGTACTTCACCGTAGTAAAATGGAATATCCAAAAAATCTTTTTCGGTGGAAATATATTCCTTGCTTCCTTTTCTTCCTCCCTTCATGTAACACTCATCATCTAATCTTTTTTTTAGGAACCCTCGATTGAGGCCGCTGAAATTTAGTTGGGGCAATTGTATAGAACAAATTAAAGTTATTTTGAATTTTAAAATCCCTTATCTACTAGAGAACAATGGGCATGGCTTCAAAAAATTGACCATGCCGATTTTTAATGATTTTTTCCGAATTGAGGGACAAGGTCACAATTGGTATGGTCTTCATCTAAGCCAATGCCGATTGTTAACAATTGATAAGGATATTGGATGATGATCTGATGCAGAAGCGAAAGTGTTAATTGATGAAAGTTTTCGGCGGAATTGAAAAAAAAAACAGGTAATCGATAAATTGGGTAGAAATTAGTTGATCTTCAAGGAGATATTCTAAAATCTACGGATTATCTAGACTTCGTTACGAATAACGACTATAAATATGAGATTAATATTCAAACTTCGGTGTAAAAACCAACTATGAATAAATATCAAAATCAATAAACTCAACAGGTTTAATGAATAAAAATATATGAACTGTTGATGATTAACGCTTTTGCATCACGATCATACCAACTGTTGATGATTTTGATAAAGGAAAAAGCATAGAATAATCGGTATGGTTTTGATAAGATGAATACAATACCGATAATGTACAGTCGGCATGGCTTTCGTCCTTAAACCATGTCGACTGGTAGGCACATAGGAAAAGAACAAAAAAAATTATCACAACCGGCATGATCTTATGGTTGAATACCATGTCGACTGTTAAACCGGCATTATCGACTCGATATTCGTCAATAAGGTCATGACAACAACGATCTATAAATAAAACTTATCGTCGATCTTGAGATGAGTATTAGTTTATACTCAATTCAAAGATAAAGATCGGCATGGTTTTATAGATGAAGCTACTGCCGACTTCAAAGTGTGTATAATTTGGATTTTTTTATATTTTTCGGACACCACTTAGCAAACAATATCGGATGGGTATAAAACCAGTAGCCTCCAACTGAAATGGGGTAGTCCCCAATTGAGGGTTTTATTTTAACAAAAATGATTGACGATTAAATTTCAAGTGGTAAATGGTAGTGTTGTACATTTTTTTTTTTTTTTTTTTTTTTTTTTGTAGGAAAGTAGAAACTCATAAGATGAGCATATCAACAAAAAGAAATTTATTGACGTTTGAGTTTCATAAAAAGAAATTGACGCCTAAAAGATAAAAATGTTGCAAGGATAAAGTATTAACGCCTTGCCAATTACTATGGGCTTTTGTTAAATATAGAGCATGCATTTGTTATTTGTAGCCCAAAAAATTTAAGTCAAAATAGAAAACCAAACAAACCTTAATTATTTTTTAACAATTTTAAATCCTACTTCTTCCATAAATTAAATTAAGCCCCGGCTCTTCTTTAAGTTCACAACTACATCAATTGAAGAGAATTACTTAATTAAGGTCTTGATTTTTTTCCTAAGATTATTCTTCTAAAACACCATGGACAACATCCATAGAACTTTAATTCTCTAAGACAATATTTTTATTTATAATCATGAAATTAATGAGAATACTGTTTATTCTTTAAAATTGTCACAAATCTTACACAATTTAAATATATATAAAATTTCATCCCTGAATAAAAAACGCTCCTCTTTTCGTCAGTAAGACGACTCTAGCCTTTCATCAATGTGGATGATTTTCTCTTCGTTTATTAGAACAACTTTCTCACTACATCAATCTTCACTCTCAATTACCTTTGAAATCTTGTGTATTGTCTCCCAGAATAAAATCTAAAGTTCTTTAGTTTGCTCTCTCGTGTTCTTTGTTTTTCTCATCTTGATTTGTTATATTATGGCTTCTTCTTCAAACAATCAAGAACTAGATGATCTAGTTAATCGCATGGGGACTCTCTTAGAGGAAAAACCTCCTGACTCCGTCGAACTCCCTGTAGATCAAGAAGAATTAATGCATAGTTGGAAAAGATTTCTTCTCATCAAGTTGGTAAATGGAAGAGAGTATGGCACAAATATTCTTCATAATCTATTAAGAAAGGCCTGGAAACCAACAGGTCTTATCAGTGTTTCTGTCTTCGATCAAGGCATCTACAAAATGAATTTTGAGCATACATGTGACATAGAAGTTGTTATGGCTGGCTCTCCATGGTCAGTAAATGATGATCTCATGGCATTTGAAGTTTGCGACCCTGTTTGTGGATTTCACTATACAACTACATGGCCTACCAATCAATGCACTCACGGCTAAGTATATACATCTTTTATTGCAGCGAAGGTTGGTATCCCATACCCAATTGCACCAGAAGATACAGCTAAATGAGGGAGGTATGCTCGTGTTCGTGTCAAACTCGACATTACTAAACCTATCAAGAAGGAGATCAAGGTCACACTTGCTTCAAAAAGGGTAGTAATGGCTCAAATCAAGTACGAGAAACTTCCAAAAGTTTGCTACCACTGTGGGAGGTTTGGCCATTTTATGAAGCAATGTCCTATACTTTCACAAATTTGTGAAAACATTTTTGAAGTTGGTTCAAAAGAATTCATTCGTCACATGAATGATAAAAGCTATGCAAGGTTCTCCGATGACATCAAAGCCAATCCCAGAAACAAAGCTCCATCCACCCCTTCACCACCTACACAAGATATCCCTTTCATCACCAGTACCACAAACTACCTCAACCCCACCAACTCTCCACCACCGTCGACCACCAATACCATTTCAACTATGGCATATCTCCTCCCCACCCCTCCAGCTACCCAACCCCCAATCACTCATGTAACGGGTGAGTTAATGTCCATTATAACCAATTCTCGTAACTCCTGTCATGCAGCTATATCTTCGGCTGCTATCACTCCCATTTCAGAAATTCAAACTGATGTTACTCAACCCGTTCCATTTCCCTCTCCCAAATCCATATCCACCAACAACTCACTCGTTAGTTTACTAGAACCCGACCAAAACCCAAACCTTCTTTCCGACCCACCAGTCAACAACCATCCACCCCATAACCCGTCACTTGTATACCCAAAACCACAAAAACTCATATCTATTCCGTCAATCTCTGTTACCCAACTTGAATCAACTAATAATTCAAAAAAAGCTAATCTCAGCATCTCTTCCACAACCCCAAATTCAATCAAAAAAATTCCAGAGAAAAGGTTGGAAAAGAGCAGCACGTTCTCCCTCAACATTTGCAAGTATTCATCTTCAACATGTTGGCACTAAACGATCTCCTGATCCTATGGATTGTGATTCCCCAACTAAAATTCTAACTATCAATCGGGATGTGGTGGCTATCCCTGAAAAGCCACAAGGTCAATGTTAGTGATGTATTGGAACTGTCGTGGCCTAGGGAACGACACGACAGTACAAGCCTTAAAATCATTCCTCCGTTTTTGCAAACCTTCAATCTTATTTCTCTCTGAACTTTACTTAATGAGAGGAATAGTTCAAGAGTTTACAATTCGCTTGATGGAAGGCAGATGGAATGTGCCGCTTGTCAACAGTATATTTGATCCTTTTACTACTCGTCACATCCTCAAGAAGCAGATTTACAAGGATACTTCTGCTGACAGATTAATTTGGTACTATACTCCTCATGGCGGCTTCACTTGTCAGTCATTCCAGAAATTGTTAGCCTCAAATATCAGTGAGTCTTCTTTCATGAATGAGTCTAATTTTCCTTGGAAAACTTTCTGGAATCAGAGAAATTTGGCCCAAAAAATTAAACTTTTTATTTGGAGAATCCTGCATAATGGAGTTGGTGTCGCAAGCAAGATTGGGAAATATTTGATGGAGTGCCAATGGACTGCAAATTCTGTTGTGCTGATGTTGAAACCATAGATCATATTTTCCTGCAATGTCCATTTGCAAAGGTTATTTTGTTCGCATCCCCCCTAAATCTCAGGCTTCCTAATCCAGCACAAGCGAGCGTCAAACAACTCATTACTTTCTGGCTTAATAGCAAAGATGGGAGTGATCATTTTTGTATGCCTGCTTCTCTTTTTTGAGCTATTTGGAAAACAAGATATTCCCTTACTTTTGAGATGCACAAACCTGACATTGGTAGCATCATTCGTGAAGGTTTGTTCTGGTACTCTAAGCACAACGTCATGGATGAGCAGCATATTAGTAGTTCTATTGAGCCTTCAGGTATTGCTACAACACGACAGTTGAACCAGTGGTTACCTCCAAGGCTTAATTTTATTAAGATTAATGTTGATGCTGCAGTCAAGGGCTTGATTTCTTCTAGTGATGTGGTTGCCTTCAATTCTGATGGTACCATTCTTTGTGGCGGCTCTACAATCCTTAATCAGTCTAAACCCATTGTGGCAGAAGCAAATGGGTTTCTTCTTGCACTTCAGTTGGCTATCAAAGAAGGTTTCAATCGCATTATAGTTGAAGGCGATTGTCGTACGGTGGTTAATATCCTCACAAGCAAGTCTCACTCGACTCTTTGGAGAATATTGAGGATCATTGAAAGTATACAAGGCATTTGCACTTCCTTATCAGATGTGGAATTCAATTTCGTACAACGTGATGCTAACTCAGTAGCTCACAGGCTTGCAAAACATGCTATTCAGCACAATGTCCAGCAATGGTGGACATCTTCTCAAGTCTCTCTTATTCTCTCTGGCTCATTGACCTCTGTGGTCTAGTAGTTTTCTTTTGTTTTTTTCTTTTCTTCGTGTTACCCATTATCAAAAAAAAATAAAAATAAATCACTAATTCACTAAAAAAAAAAAAACTTTGTTGATTCAGGGATGTTATAGTTCGTGTCATTTATTATGTTGGGTTATGTTTAATATAAAGGGATTTTTCATAAAGTGCCCTCGATTGAAATGCTGCAACTTAAAGTACCCCCGACATTTTAAACTTTTCTAAAGTACCCTTTCCGTTTGCTAAGTAAGTTTGACATGTTAAAATGGGTCGTGAAATTACAAGATACCCCCGAACCCTCACTACCACCACCGAAGGTGGTGGTCGTGGGGGTGGGGGTTTAGGTGCACTAGTACACAAATGAGCATTTAAGACGGTTTTTTCATGGAGCCATGTGACGGTTTTTGAATCAAGTGGCGATATGACATCCAATAAACACGTCTGGGTGAATGTAGTGTCTGTATTCCCCCTTTATACGACGGTTTTGATTGCTTACAGGATCCTTGGCAAGGATTGAGCTATCAACCGTCGCAACTACTGACCACATTGTCACTCTCCTATGTGTTTGTCAAAGTCAGTGTCGAATGACTGTTGAATAGCAACGTGAAAGCAATTCCATAAATTCTTCAAGTGTCCATTTGCTCAGATATAACTACGCTGTTGATTCAGTAGCCTTCGGGAATCATAAAGGCACGTTGAGCTTGTGTTTGTCATTGTCAGTGTCGATCTACCAGTAGATAGCAACGTCAAGATGTTCGATAATTTATATGCGTGTCCACTGTGGGAGTTTTCAATTGACACTTACCAACTAGAGATTTCCTTGAGTGTCCATAGACAGCTCAATAGCCATACCAGGACAATAAGATGTAATGTGCCAAAATATGGGTAGATTGCCACTTGAAGAAATAATTGTTTGCTCAGCGTGTCGGTTTTCATTCGACACTCTCCAATTCGAGATTATTGTTGGGTGTCCACAGCCGGCATCTGTAGCTACTCCGGGACAAAAATGATGAAAAGTGCCAAAATATGGGTTAGTAGACACTTGAAGAAATCAATTTTTACT
>JAJJMA010207181.1:0-10146 GCA_023529015.1 Papaver nudicaule | reverse complement strand
TTGCTTGATCTGCCTCTACTCCGTTTTTTGTGACGACATATCCCAAATTTTTTCCTGAAGTGACGCCGAACACGCATTTTGCTGGGTTGATCTTCAACTTAGTTATCCGCATGTGATCAAAAATTTCCTTTAAATCTTGTACGTGATTCTTCTTTTCCTTGCTCTTGACCAACATATCATCAACATATACCTCCATAGTCTTTCCTATCCATTTTCGAACATATCCTGATCCATCTTTTGGTACGTAGCACCAGCATTTTTGAGGCCAAAAGGCATCCTTGTGTAACAAAATAATCCTTTAGTAGAGAAAAATGTTGTATGCCGCTGATCTTCTTCTGCTAGCGGTATCTGGTTATATCCAGAATATCCATCCATAAATGATAACAATTCATGCCGAGAAGTAGCATCAACAGTCTGATCTATGCTTGGCAAAGGGAAGTTATTCTTTGGACATGCCCTATTCAGATCGCTGAAGTTGATACAAATTCTTACGCCTTTATTCTTCTTAGGTACCACCACCATGTTAGCTATCCATTCAGGATATTGCACTGCTTCAACTGCTTCTTTGTATGTCGGCGCCAACTTCCTTATACGCTGCTTGAACGGCCTGATTTTTGGATCTATATCCAACTTATGGCATGCAATTTCTGGGTCAATGCCAGGCATTTCATTCATGCCCCAAGCAAAAACGTCCACATATTCTTTTAGTAATGCTTCTAGCCGCCGAGATTCTTCTTCATTTAACAAAGTACCAATTCTTACTATCTTAGGAGTATCTTCCTCGCCTATGTTGATATCCCTTGTAGGTTCTACCGCTGTGAAGTGTAGTTCTGGTTCTCCCATAGGCGAAGGTTCCTTTAATTGCTATAAGGGTGCCGCCGAAGAATTTGCTGCAGAGTCGCCCTCCTTCACAGAAAGAACATATTTGCTAGGGTCAGCGACTACTTCATTTATTTCTTTGGCTTTGGCTAACTCTTTAGTCTTTTTCTTTTTCTCATTCAATCTTGCCTTTCGAGTTTCTCGCATCTTGACGTCTACTTCATTGCAAGCTTTTGCCGTAGATGAATCACCAATGTATTCGGCGACCCCTTCTGGAGTTGGAAATCTCAACCGCTGATGATAAGTCGAAGGCACTCCCTTGATGTTATGTAACCATGGTCTTCCCAGGATTGCTGCATATGGCGAGTCTACATCCACAACACAAAAGGTGGTATCCATGACCAAACTCTTACATGTTACAACTTTCAGCTTAACCTCTCATTTAGGTTTAGACGCTATCCCATTAAATCCATAGATACTATATGTGGAAGGAATTAAAGGTTCCGCCGGTTCTTCTTTAGAATCCATAGCCTGATAAGCTGAATTGAAAAGAATATCAACAGAACTACCTGGATCAACCAGTACTCTTGGAACTTTGAATTTCCCCATTTGAATGGTTAACACCAGCGGATCCAAATGATTTCTTGCATCAGGTGGCAGTTCTACCGCCGAAAAACTGACTGGCTTCTTCATCCACTCCAATAATGGGCTTTTCTTGACAGCAACACTAAAGATTTCTTTACCATCTCTATCCCGCTTATGAATCCTTGACATGACGTTATTATGGAATTCGTCTCTACTAATCGTTGAATGCACTATAGAGAAACAATTTAGTTCCTTGAGATCCCGCTGAACTTCCACATCAAAAACTTCGGGCTTTGGCGGTATAGCCTGAATTGGCTGGGGTTCCATTGGCGGTGCTGGTGGTAACTCTAAAAAATCTTGGAATCTTCCCATACGAATGAATCTGTGTACTTCCCGCTGAACTCCTGTGTAGTTCTCAGTTGAATGCCCATGGAACTGATGGTATTGGCAGTATTGACTAGTGTTTGAAATAGGATGCAAGGGATTTCCTCTGTTAAAAGGATAACGGATTTCGTTCCTTGACGCCGAACTTTCTATTTGCCCCTATGCATCAGTATATGTGACACAAAGTTTTGGTAATGTGGCGTCTTGGAAATCTGGATACCCTGGTCTTCTATCGCCGAATCTTCGATTATCGTTGTTGAATCTTCTATCACCATTGCCTTGCCGCCGATTGTCATATCCCCCTCTATTGTCGCCATAACTTCTTCTATCATTGTTGGCGTATCTGCCTCTATTATCATAACCTCCTCTGTTATCTTGATCATCTCTCCCAGCATAATTATCTCTTTTCCCTTGGTTCCATTGTTGAGCGATGTTCTGCTGATACTGTTGTCGCCCTTGTGGCTGCTGTGGAATAATTGTCGTTGACGTAGGGCCTGCCGCTGCTGACTCTAATTTTTTCTGCTCCATTTTAATCCATTCTTTTCTCATTTCTTCCTGCTCTTCTAGTGAGAAATTGTTTATAGAATTAGCGTGCTTTGCTCTTTCTTTCTTCTGGCGATCTTTTTCCTCCTGCATTTCTTCATATGCCAATCATTCGTTTTGTCTAGCTTTCAGCTCACCCATATCTGCCATCGGGGTCCAATACAAAGATTGGAACATTGGATCATTTGTCTCCATTGAACTAATGAACGCCCGCATTTTCTCTTTGTCAGAAACCGCCGATCCCACTTCACTACAAAGTTTTCTCCACCTCATGATATGACTTCTACACGTTTCCATAGGTCTTTTCTTATTATTAAACAACTTTTCTACCCCTGGGCGTACTCTCTTGTTTTGAATATGATTTGCTATGAATATCTCTTCCAATTTTGCGTATGTCTTAATTGATTTTGCCTCCAAACTGCCAAACCACGCCGAAGCTTCATCTTTGAGAGAGGCGGCGAACGACATGCACATTATTGGGTCTGAGCCGGTCCATGCTGTTAAATCTCTCCTGTAACATTGTAAGTGTTGGGATGGATCTCCTGTGCCGTCGAAAATTGATGTGAAAGTTGGCATACAGAATCTCTTGGATACCTTCCCATAAGTAATCTCATCTACAAATGGTGTCTTTTTTGCCTCTGAGATTGCCTTCTTTAATTTTTCATCCTTTGGTGGGCCTGTTACTTCTGCCAATTTTCTCTTCATACGGCGTAATTCCCTTGCCACACATTCATTCATGTCATTCATCTTGTCTGAGTCGGCGAAACTTTCCTCATTATGATTAGATTTTTCGGTCTTCTTACTTTCTTCTTCCTTTTTTACTGTGGACGCTGCTACTTCTGGCTTCTTAGATCTACTCTTTTGAGTATTATGAACTGTATGAGTTGAGCGACTTTTGCTGTGACTTTCCATTAATTGTTTATGTTGCTCTGCTAATTGTCGATTACTTTGGAGGATAGTATCCATCTTCCTTTGCATCTGCAACTGCATCTGGGCTTGATTTATGGTACTCTGCTCAAGGAACTTCTTCAACATTTCTTCTGTAGCATTAGTGGATCCGGCTTTTCCTTCTGATATTGCTATCGGCGTTGTTTTTGATGTTCCAGCAACCGCCGCCATTTTGTTATTGCCCTCTACCTCATTTGAAGTGTTTCCGTTTACCATATGACCGTTACCGGCTGCCCTTGAAAGTAAACCATTGGTATTGAGACTGCCGCCTACTGCCCTTGATAACCCTTCAACTGCATGAGAAGTGTCGCCGAGAATTACTGCTTCATTCGTAGTACCGTCGTCCACAACTTTTCCTTTGCTTTGCACAGGGACCTCTACTTCATCTTCCTCTTCTGGTATCCCCTCCAAATGAGTTATATCTTCTATCGCAACATTGTCCATGGCCGCTGACTGTTGTTGCGATACCGCCGTCTGCATTGCTGTTGTCTGCTGTTGTTCTGCTGCTGGCATTGTTGGCTGTTGTTGTTGTGTCGCTGACTGTGGAATTGTTGTCTGCTGACTTGCATTGACGTTCAAGAAAAAATCATGTGCAAAACCTAATGGTGGTACCATTGAACTCCTTAGGTTGTGTCGATTAGTAAGGGGTATCGACTGAGCTGATATGGGAAACTTAGGAGACTTGCTTGTTGACGCCGTACTTCCCTTTCGCCTAGCCGCCATCTGGTATCATGTGCAGAAAACAACAAAAGCACTTCCTGACAGTATTAAGCTAGCTTGACTGTTAGCAAATGCCAAATTTGTTAGTGGAGGTGGTTGAGAAATTTCTGTAAAGTAAAGAATAGACAAAATAGTGCAGGCATAGTTGTACTATTTGCAGGACATGACCTAATCTTGTCGGCAGTTGAGAAAACCCTAATTTTTGAAATCCCCTAAAAACTAAAACACCAAAGTTTTACCACCCTTTCCACACTATGGATCAAAATTTGTACGGCATTCGGTTTTTGCTAATAACCTTTCACAAAATTTTGACTCAATAATCACACTGTGACATACAAAATAAAGGAAACAAGTACTAATCCTAGCTATCAAGACGTTAAATACCGAGAATCACACCCAAAATAAGAGTCTTTTTGTCACCCTAAACCCTTAATAACATGTACAACCTTACCAAAGAAAGAAAGATTTGAAGATGACTAAACATAAACCTTTTGTGACATATCAAAAGCGACATTCTTTGCGAGAAAAGGACTGAAACTCATAGTTTGATAACCAAAAATCCTTATTAGGGAGAAATAACAACCGCAGTTTTGTAAGTCAGGAAGAAATAATCCTATTATGCCGTTCCTAGTAAGGAGAATATCGTCTAAACATAATCATTAGCGTACTAATAACGCCAAGCACATCTTAAAAGGAAGGTTTTTCTGTGGTTTTACAAAGCCTTACAGCAACAAACACATTCAAAAATTTCTATAAAGGGAAAACTTTTAAAGATTTAAAGCAGTATACTCATGGCTAAGAGTTGTCAGCAGCATAGTTATCATTAAGGACAATATTAGTGCAGAAAACAACCTTTATTTTTGTAAACCAAGAACAAATATCTACGAAAAAACAGGTTCAGACCTTATCTAGCGCCAAAATGTAGTTGGTAAAATCCCCATAGGTGAGATTTTACCAATACACCCATACTAAAACACTTAAATCATGTCCTAACAAGTATTGTTCATGAATAAACCGCTATTAAAGTAAACAACCATACTAAGACAGAGATATAACACAGATTATAGAATAGGAGCTAGAACTCTTAAGTATCAAATGTTATTCATGGATTCATTGCTTTATTCTCACCTTGCCAACGCTAATCACTCATACAAGATAAAGATCTTCACTAGTAATTGAGCCAAGGAGAGTAAGAAGGATTCTTTTTCTCTCAATAGATCAACCCTAGAGTTCACTTTTCCAACCCCTTTCTTGGTTGAGATACATGGCCTTTTATAGGCGTTTTACATAATGGACTATAGCTAATACAAACAATTTTAGGTCTGACACTATTTGTCCACACCCGCCGATCTTCAATATCGCCGTCCCTCTTTCAATACTTCAGCGTCCCTCAACTTGAACTGGATAAGAACGATGACTCATATCCCACAGAGTCAACGAGTCAACTCTGACATTCCGACCGTTCTGATCCTCATTAAATGCTCAACCAGATTATCAGCTTTTTTCGATGACGTGCCCTTTTCCGCTGAGTTGAATATGCCGCCCTGCTCTTCTTTGATGTACGCCGACCTCTCCTTTCTCCCTTTTACGCCTTCTTTTTCTGTATGATATCCGCCGAGGGTTGCCGCTGACGCCATTCTCTATTTCTAAGGTAAGTCTTATGTATGGTATCACTTCTTGAGTGCCTCTGAAGAGCAATGGAATTTTCTACACTCACATACTCCATTTCAGGCCCTTTATGGGTATGCTCCTCCTCAATTTGGCCTACTCTCTTCTTCAACTACTAATGCAGTTGTTGAAGATTATCTGGAGCAGAGACAGACAATGACTAATTTGCTCAAGTCAGTTCTGGAAGAAGCACAACACAAAATTAAAGTACAACAGGTGGATAAGAAGAAAACTGAGAGAGCATTAAGTGTTGGTGACTGGGTTTATATACGACTCCAACCTTATCGCGAGACTTCAATTCAGCTCCGCAGAAACCTCAAGCTTGCTGCCAAGTTCTATGGACCATACCAAGTGATAGAGAAGGTGGGTCAGGTAGCTTATAAGTTAAAGTTACCTCCTTCATCTAGAATTCATCCAGTGTTCCACGTCTCGCAGCTAAAGCTTAAACTTGGTACTGGACTATTACCTCAAACATCTTTACCATCCATTGACTTAGACGGCTACATGAAGGTAAACCCTATGCAAGTGCTTGATTCTAGACTCATTCAGAAGAACAAACAACAAGAGGCTCAAGTATTGGTTCACTGGGAGCACTCTACAGTTCATGATGCTACTTGGGAAGATACTACATTCATGAAAAAGGCTTTTCCAGATTTGATTCTTGAGGTCAAGAATCATTCGAAGTAGGGGGTAGTTGTCATAGTCGTTGGCTAGTATGCCTTATGGCCTGTAGTCCCCTTATATTTCCTTGGTCTGTCTTTAGTCCTTGGCCACCTTCACATGCTGTACATGAAGTGTGTTGCTTTATATTTAAGTCTGTACTCTTTTGGATGTTATGCTTGAGTATAATCTTATCTTCCTTCTATTATTGCTTCCTCTCTTATCCTTCTGTTCTTCCCCTTCTCCTTTTGTAACCCTCTCCTCACCTAATTTCACCTCATTTCCTTAAGATCTGAGCTCAATTGTAGTGTTGTACACTACAAGTGCTCACGTGCAAGGTGAGACTTTAGTTGCTTGCGATATGATGCAAGGCTAAACATTGTGGGGGTCTTAGCAATCATCTCCAAACTGTGGGAAATCGAAAGACGATTCTAACGAGCCAAAAATCACTCGATTCAGATGAGAAACGAAGGAGATATTGACGAAACAAGATTGTGAAGGTGTGCGCGCATGACGAATGACGTAGCACTGACCGGACCAGACTTGTCGACGGTGACTGGTCGCGACTTGGTGACATATTAGTGTGGATTGTACCTCATTTGATGAAGTGGCAGTGATGATTGTACCTCCTACACTAAGGTGGTGTGATGACTGGACCTCCTTTGCTGAGGTGGCAGTGATGCTTGGACCTCCTTTGCTGAGGTGGCCTAATGATTGTACCTCATTTGCTGAGGTGGCAGTAATGACTGTGCATCAACCCATGACATGACAACGTTATGTCGGACACCTTTGATGATGTGGAGGTGAACAACGTACTACCTTTGATGACGTGTTTATGCTGATTCATCGTTTACTCATGACGTGTCTGCAGCTGACTTAGCGGTTCCGCTGACTGTGCTTATTCTGACGACTCATATGATAACTGCGCAGTACATGAGGAGCGTTGGACCAATGCTGAACAGTAGGATGGACCGATCGAACGCTCTGGATTGGCTTTAACAGATCAAACCAATTAGATTGGCCAGATCTTGTGTTGTACGTGTTGCCAAACCAAGTTGGTCTACATGTAGCTGACCAAGGTGTTTGGACGGTCTGGATTCACTAGATCAAGAGCCAGACGTGAGGCTTTACACGGCTCGAACATCACATGTTAGTTAACCTTTTGGAACGCTTACTTCTGTTGCACTTTGACAGGTTTCCTGCGACGCTTCTGAAGTGTTTTCAGCAACGCTTTCTGCTACTTTCCGCGACGCTTTCTTTTACTTTTCGCGACGCTTCCTGAAAACCCTTTTTTTATGGGGGGATTCCTGCACGTTTTCCAAGATTTTCCATGACTTTTGTCAATGGAAAACACGATTCTTTTACACGAATCCCCTCACTCGACGCTAGATGTTTGGACAAAGACAAATCTCCACCCAAAACATAATTGTTGATGATGATGTAAAATAAGGATGAAACAAAGAAATAAAGGAGACACAAGAATTTAACGTAGTGCGGCCACTGTTGTGCCTACTCCACGGATGAATGCCCTTAGAGAGGGATATTTTATTGATTTTTGTATACAGAGATTTTCTTAGGGTTAGAAAACATAGCCTTTCATAAGGTTTTGGTCTCCTCTATTTATATTGTTGTATTTGTGGGATAAACCCTAATTTTGAGATAAACTTCATCCAAAAGAAACTTGGCCTGCAAGACTTCTGAAAACTTTTAGAATCTTCTTCTGGGTCAGCTGAAGTGGACATAGGTCAGACGGGCTTGACTACCAGAATATAAACCCATTTTATATATGGTACAAACATCGCCCCCTCTTAACCTCCCACTTGTTGTGAGGTTAAGAATTTTGGTTTTCCTTCTTCATCGACTGCCAATTACGTAAGTCGCGCCCAAGTGTGAGTTGTTGTTGTTGAACTGAAACGTAGCTTGAACATTGTTGTGCAGACAAAGACGCCCCCAATTGCGGTACCTGCAATAAAACTTACCTGCAAATATATGTGATATTACAAGGACGCCCCCAACTGTACGTGCAATAAATTTTCTCGCGTGCTAGACGAGACTTTTTGCCAAGTAGTGGCCTTCTGATGCTCGTGAATACTAATAATTCTCATTACTTTAAGATGATGGTCTCTAAACAAAGAACATAAAATCTTTTATGCAAGTACTAGAACACTTGGAAAGAATTGTTATCATTACTAAATGAGTATAACCACGAAGAATTGTATTTCATATATTAATTCTACTGCTTTTATAGTTATACAGAACCATTGTGTTTGACTGTCGCACACCCTTGAGTTCTGGCCCATAGCCGAACATAATTTGGGATTACTATGTAAATGTATGCATGTGTGGCACTACGTATTGCAGAGCTAATACCGTCGTCAGAAACCTGCAAGGTATTAGCCTACCTAAATAACCGTGCCATTTGTGGGAGTCGAACCCACAACTATTCAACCATGTTAAAACAGCAAGAACCATTTAATATTATGGAACCATTTAATATTATGGAATTTAAGATGATGACATTTAAGCACAAATGATCTATAGGCCATAAAGGGAGTGCAAGCACAGCATCTATTTTCAACTTACTTGCAGAGTGTGAAGCTGAGGGACCTGACATCACGATATCATTGTAAAGTTGGAAGTTGAATCCTCATAAGGCCAACAACTTTGCTCATTTCTTGTTTTTGCCTCGCATCAGATGAAGTTTTTCTCCCCTATGCTCAGTGTTAATAAAAATAGCCTCGAAATCTCCGACTTCAAGTCAGATAAAGATTTGGAACAGTGGTCAAACTTTGGTTCACAATAACCAGATCTCAAGTCATCGGTATTTTGGTGGCTGAGCAATAACCTGTAGGCCAATATCAATTATCAATAACCCTTCGACTTGATGAGGTCTTCTTGTCAAATTAAACAGTAAAATATACCAACAGAAGTTAATTATCTTGGTGAGAGGCATATTATTGTCCAAACATTAACTAACCGAAGGAAAAAAAGATAATTCACCTTCATTCACCATCAAATCACAGGTAACTGCTTCTAACATATGTGAGCACCTTTGGTAATGCGGGCAAAAAACAATAAATAAAATCCCAGAGTTACTCTTCAAGTGTTGATGTGAGCGCATAAATCTATTTGCTTAGATTATGAACTCACAATCAATTCCGCAGCATACATGTGAGTGCGATACAATAATGATATTGTGAGATATAACTTTGAAGAACACCAATGCGGATTTACTTACAATGGTAAACATGCCTTTATTTGCTTGGATTAATTACATCTACTGGTCAGATTCATGGCCAGTAATCAGATCTGCATAGAATGCTTGAATGCGGAATAATCATACTTTGGGTGATACAAAGACATATGTTATGAGGTAACTCAAAGAAGCAAAGCTATACTGGTACAAACATAATATTTTTCTTCATAATCTAATCATTCATAACAATATAATGGAATCTTCTCAACTCATCTGTGAGTATCATCGAAGTGATAAAAGTTGCTTCTCAAATGATTCATTGGACTTACAAGTGTGTGATCAATGCTTTTCTTACTCCTAGACTAAGATGAGTTCACAATAAGACACTCACTCTCCTATCCTAGTTCTGTACCGATTTTGGTCGACCCCTCTCTTAGTGGGAGGGGTTATGTATTTATAGAATTCGAGCATAATTCACTGTTCATCAGGTTAATCCCGTGCGTCTTGAATTGGTGCAGTTTGATATGTATGCGGTTCTTGATCATCTCCGCACGGCCTGGACTGCGCTTGGTCTTGAGATAATACTTGGTTGTGGATCTGCCACGTCTCTCTGCGCATAGATC
>JAJJMA010207177.1:0-11872 GCA_023529015.1 Papaver nudicaule | reverse complement strand
TATCCAAATTATAAGGGCCACAATAGCCATTAGAGAAACTATTCCTACACCAGCTTTTATAATTACCTTTTCAGACTCAGACTCTGAATCTCATTCCTGTAACACAATTTCTACTACTTGTGCAGTAGATTATGATCCTACTGAAATCTCAGAGTCCGAATCAATTGAATCCATGTTCAACCATACTAATTTTGTAACTAATGCATCACCATCTAGAATCATCAGCATTAATGAATATGGCTCCAACTTATACCCCTTTGGTACTGTTAACAACAATCAACATGAAGATACTCAAGCTAGAACTCATGCTGATCATTTGGGGATTTTCCAGACTCAGGAACCGCAGGTAACCCTTTTGATCTTAATACCTATTTCTTTTTAGATCTTGATTAATATTAATCTTGCTTATTTCAACTTTAATATTTAAATATTCTTTGACATTTCTCTGATTTTAGCATAATAAGCATTTTAGCCTCTCTATTAGATCTTTACCACTGTGATAGAGATCCCTGTCCAAATCATTATTTGCAGTTAAATTAGTGGCTAGGTCTTATCTTAACAAGTTAGAATCAATTTAGCATAATATAGTTTTAAAATCTAAGTTTTCCTGATTGAGTCCTCAAAAAGAAAATTTCCATTATGAACATATTATCTTGGAATTGTCAGGGCCTAGGTTCCTCTAAAACTGCTTCTCATTTGAATAAACTTTGTATGAGCCACAAACCTGATTTTTTATTTTTATCAGAAACTAGAAATAATGAAAATAAAACACAACTAACTCTTTCTAGTTGTGGTTTTGCTAAATTTCATCTTGTTAATCCAGTAGGGATGTCTGGAGGTCTTGCTCTAGCATGGGCAGATCATCTATCAGTAGATATTCTTAATTCCTCTAGGAGAATGATTCATATCCTAGCTAAAGATAACTCTAAACCAAATTCATCTGAAATTACTATGTCATTTGTATATGGAAATCCTACCAAAAAAGATAGAATAAAAGACTGGCTATTTTTAGAAGAAATGGCACACCAAATTTCAACCCCATGGGTTATAATAGGAGATTTGAATATAACCCTATCGGCTAATGAGAAAAAAGGGGGTAAGCCATTCAATAATCTAGAAGCCTTAAAAATAAACTCAATAATAGAAAGTATAGGGCTAGTAGATTTGGGCTATATAGGGCCAATTTTTACCTGGTCAAACAAACAGAAATTTCCTAAAAAGATTCAGGCTCGCTTAGACAGATCTTTAACAAATGTTGACTGGTTAGCCATCAACCCAAATGCAACTGTAACCCATCTTCCAGCCATTGCTTCAGATCATAGTCCAATACTTCTAAATAGTAAGCCTTTTGAAACTTCCAAAGCAACTCCCTATAGATTCTTTAGCCTATGGCTGGAAATTCCAGAAGCTCTAGAAATCATTCAACAATGCTGGGACTCAACCATCAGAGGATCTCCCCAATACATTGTAGTGAGCAAGTTAAAACTAGTTAAAAAAGATCTCATAAAATGGAACAAAGAAGTTTTTGGGATGATACAAACTAACATTAAAAATATCTTAGACAAAATAAATAGACTTCATGCTAGTAATAGTTTAGGAGATAGGGATCAAGAAATAGAAGATAACATAAGTGATCTTGAAATTTTATACGACCAGGAGGAAAAGATATGGAAGGAAAAGTGTAAAGATAATCAGATTCAATTTGGAGATAGAAATACCAAATTTTTTCATAGTTGTACGCTAAATAGAAGAAGGAAAATGCAAATAACAGCCATAACTGATGCTAGTGGAATAACCCATACCAAACATAGGGACATATCTGATACATTGACTAAACATTTTAAGAATATAGCTAATGAACCTTTTAACTCATCTAACAAGGATTATCTAAACCTTTTTCAGTCTGAAGTTACTCATAGTGAAAACAAATTCCTTACAGCTATTCCATCGAACTTAGAAATTACTAAAGTAGTTAAAGCTCTAGCTTCGGACAAATCCCCAGGCCCTGATGGTTTCAATGTCAAGTTTTTTACTCACCAATGGCCATTGATCCAGCAGGATGTAACCCTTATGGTTCAACAATTTTTCCAAACTAAACACCTTCTGAAAGAAATCAACACTACTTTTCTAACTTTAATCCCAAAAATAGATAACCCAATTTCCCCTAGTGACTTTAGACCAATCAGCTTATGTAATACAACCTATAAAATTATTTCAAAAATCTTAGCCAACAGAATTAGGCCCATTCTTTCTAGAATAATCTCTCCTTTTCAATCTGCATTTATGAAAAATAGAAGAATAACGGATAATATTGTCATGTCACAGGAATTAATACACACAATGCATAAATTTAAAAAGAAGAAAAAACTGGTAGGTCTAATGGGATTAAAACTAGATATGAGTAAAGCTTTTGATAAAGTTAGTTGGCAATATCTGATGAATATAATGAACAAGTTAGGTTTCTCGGAGGATTGGTGTAACCTAATAAACCAGTGCATTAGCACTCCAGCAATAGTTGTTCTCTGCAATGGAGTTGCAGGGGAATTCTTCAACCCTACTAGAGGAATTAGACAGGGAGACCCATTGTCTCCCTATCTATTCTTACTCTGTATGGAGGGTCTTACTAGGTTAATAAAGCAAGGTGAAAACCAAGGCTTGATACATGGTATTAAAGTTGCTAGAGAAAGTTTACCTATCTCTCATCTGCTTTTTGCGGATGATTGTATAATTTTTACTCATGCTAGTTTAGTTGAAGCTAGAAACCTTCTCAAAATCTTAAATTACTTTTGTGAGGTCTCGGGACAGAGTATAAACTTCCAGAAATCCGGAATTTTCTTCAGTAAAAACTTCCCAAATAAATTTGGTAAATTGATAATGAGTATTTTAAAAGTTAGGAAAATCAATTCAGGAGAGACATATCTAGGCACTCCTATGTTCACCTCTGAGTCAAAAATTAAATGTTTCGACTCCATGGTTAAACGTTTTAAAGGGCGTCTTCAAAATTGGAAAGGAAGACAACTCACTCAAGCAGCTAGAACCATAGCGGTTAAACACACTCTTGAGTCAGTTCCTATTTATCAAATGGGATGTTTTAAACTCCCAGTGGAAACTACCGACCAACTCATTTCGCTACAGAGGAAATTCTGGTGGGGAAAGAAGGAAGGTAAAAGAGATCTTATCCTAAAAGCTTGGGATGCTTTATGCAAACCAACTAATATAGGAGGTTTAGATTTTAGGAATCTAAAAGCCAATAACAAAGCACAATTAGGAAGGTTAGCTTGGAACTTGGTTTCAAACCCTGAAGCGCCATGGGCAATCCTTCTGAAAAATAAATACTTCAGAAAAGCTTCTCACCCATTAGAAACTAAGATCAACAAAACAGGTTCTTGGATGTGGACTTGTATCCAAAAAGGACTAAGTTATATCAAACCTTTCGTTTTCTGGGAAATAGGAAATGGTAACTCAACTAATATTAGGAATGATAGGTGGATACCAGGTACCTTTCCTGTACCGGAAAATACTTTAGATGCAGACCTAATTTATGTTAAGGATCTTATTGATCAGTCAACCAACTCGTGGAAGTCAAACCTAATCTGTAATTCATTCGATAGGAGGACTGCTGATGCAATCCTTAGCTTAACAATTAACCATAATAATAGGGACACTCCCAGATGGATGCTAGAAACAAATGGAAATTTTACTACTAAATCACTATATAATGCCTTAACCAACTTTATGGTTCTTCAAAACTCTCACTGGGATAAATTGTGGGCTATTCAAACAGCCCCTAGAGCTAGAAATTTTGCATATAAATGCATGCAAAATATGGTTTCTTGCGCAGCAGTTATCTCCAAATTCATTGATGTACCAAATGTCTGTCATATGTGTCTAGGAACTAATGAAACATTAGAACATATGTTAATAGAGTGTCACTTTGCAAGAGCAACTTGGTTTGCCTCTGGCTTTAGTCCTTTTCCTCAAGACATAGAAACACCAACAATAAAGGATTGGATCATTAGCTGGGAGATTGAACCAGCTGGATGGGACTCAAATCAAGGTTCATGGAGTAGTTTCTGTGCTGCTATGATATGGCACATTTGGAAGGCAAGATGCGAAAAGGTCTATAAGGGTCAAAACCAATATCCCTTGGTTGTGATGAAGAGGGCTGTAAAATTTTGGATAGATAATAATAGACCAAAAAGAAATCTGACTAGACAGCACCAAACTTTAGTTAGAGATGCTAAGACAACTTGGTTAACACCAAGTAACATGGGAATTAAAATTAACCTGGCTGTTAAATGGAAACCGGGAAACCAGTCTATTTGTTATGCTCTAATTGCAAGAGATTCTAATGGTTTCTGCAGGGAGGTGAGAGCTCAGTCCATGACAGCATCCAGCAGGGATGAAGGGGAGATCATTGCAGTCACTGCAGCACTCAATTGGGGAATGGAACTCACTGAAGAAAACATAGAAATTGAGGGCCAAAGTAAAGCTATTCAAGGAATAATTTTGGAAGAAACAAGCGGAAAGCGGTGGCAAACAAGATCTCTTTGGAACAATACGGGGAAAATGGTTCTTCAAAGGTTAAGGCAAAGCAAAGTGTGTGTCTTTAATTTAATCTCTAAGGAGGCAAACCTAAGTGCTTTAGCTTTAGTTCAAAAGCTACAAGCTACTGAAAACTTTTCAATGAAGCAACCGCCTCCATGCTTCCTTTTTGATGTAATATTTAATGAGGCACGCCTCAATCTCGCTAGGTGAGAACAACCCAATGTTTTTATTTCTTAGTTTATATTAAGGTTTTATTATCAAAAAAATAAAAATAAAATTAAATTCTGCTATCGATGCCTCATTCGCATGTGTGTGGTGGCTGATGAAACAAGGTATAGTAGTCAAGATAATAAGCCTGGCTGATTTGGGGGCGAGCCCATATTTCATGGGGGCGAAGGCAAATCCAAAATAGGGTCACAATGAAGTAAAGAGGTCATCCCATATGGAATATATTTTTTTAAATACAAAACAACCCTTCATTAGTAGAAATTAATGATATGATTAGGTGTTAACTAAATTTGATTAGCAAAAATTATTAGTGTGACATGTTATATTATGGTTATCAAAAAAAAATGAAATTAGAATTTTGTGTTTGGAGAGAGAAGAAGGAGAGGGTTTAGGGGGGAAAAACTTGGGTTTACCCAAAATGAGTGATTCAAGTCCTAAAAACGATCATGAGTTTCTCTCAAAGCGGGTTGATCAATCATGTTTCAATAATATAGAAGATGAAGCCGCTATGGATATGTTGCACGATCAAAATCGATTGTACAATGAAGAACAAGACTCTCTTGGGTATGAAGATCCTCTTGATGCAAACGAGTCTCAAAAACACTCAAATGAACAACCCAAGCGTGAATACAACGAGGTATGCATCCTAAAATGTCGCGATTATATGTAAAAATCCTTAAATCATCAAAATCGTGCTTGTTTCCAAACCAGAGTCGTCATACTCTGTGTCAAAAGCTCGACGATCTGTCCAAATCGTCGAGGAATTTTTGATCATCATGACGATTCTGTATATGAAGCACACTCAGAGATGAACAATCGTCACAGTTTTTGTCCAAACCATGACGATTTAATGGCATGCAAATTTACGTGGGGCCATTAAATCCAGATCGTCATGGTTGTGTTTATAACTGTGACGATTTGGGGGTCTCAAAAATATCCTCTCTGTCCCAAAAACCAACTAAATCGTCATGATAATTTTGAAAACCATGACGATTTTCTTTTGAAATACTTAAGTCGGCATACAATTTGAAACAACCTTGACGACTCCTGTGGTATTTCTGACGACCTCTTTCTATGTAGATTCCTATGTTTGATGCGGAGGAAGTAGACAATCAACCAGAAGCCCTCAGAATGAGAACTGAAGATACCACCGACTTTTATATGACTAATGAGGTATGCCACCATTGTTTTTTTCCGCACATGTTTCCATGTCACTTGATTTTTGTCCTTCGTTTGAAATTTATCATCTTTGTTAATGTAGACATGGGAAAGTAGAGATGAGGCGGTAGAGTGGGCTAAAACGAAAGCAAAAGAAATAATGTGCGTGGTTGTGCAGAGTAACAGTGTAGGAAAGACTTATGTTCAAATGATTTGCCAGCATGGACGCAAATTTGAAAGTCACAAGAAAAAGGGTGATGTGTACGTGCGGAAGAACGCCAAGCGAAAAGTGTCCAAGACTATCTCAAAGAAGACGGAATGCCCTTTCAGGATGATATTCAATAAGAAGAGAGACCCAGACAATAGGTGGTATTTGAAGAGCATAGTATGTGGTTGGCACAACCATCCGGAACCTGATTCTCTTGTTGGATATGCTTATGTTGCAAAGTTGAGTGAAGCGGAAATTGATATAGTAAGGGAGATGAAAGGAATTGCACCCCAAAAGATTCTGAGTGTGATTAAAGAGAAGTTCAAAGGCAACCTTTCCACAATATCCCAAATTTACAACGCTAGAGCAATGTTACGAAGGGAGGAATGGGATGGAAGAATGGTTATGCAACAATCGGTTTGGTTGGCAGAGAAACACAACTATTACATTAATCACAGGGTCGGGATGAAAGACAAGGTAACACACATTTTCCTAGCTCATCCCAAGATGATAGAATTAGCTCTGTGCTTCCCTCAGATATTGATGATGGATTGCACTTATAAAACCAATAAGTACAACCTGCCTTTATTGAACATCGTGGGTCAGACATCGGAGAAATCATCATTCACAGTGGCTTGGTGTTTTATGCAACACGAGACAAGGGACGACTACAAGTGGGCACTAAACGAATTGAAAAAAATCTACAAGGGTCAAACTCCGGGGGTGATAATAACGGATAGAGATATTGCATTGATGGGGGCAGTACAAGATGTTTTTCCGGACGCACAAAATTTCCTTTGCAGTTGGCACATCCAACAAAACATCTTAGCAAGAACAAAGATTCATTTCCAAAAGCCCAAAGGAAAGACGGGTTGCGAGCGTTCGGAAGAGGAAGATGACCGAAGGAGTAAACTGTCTAAAGATGAACTACAGAAGGAAAAATATAAAGATGATGCCGAATACGTAGCCGGGGGGGAAAAATGGAAGGAATATTTGTTAGACTGGGATGAATTGGTTCACTCGAAGACCAAGGAGAAGTTTTATGCAAATTTGAAAAAGTGGGAGGATTTATGGAGACCCAAGTATCATAAAGCGGTGGATTATTGCATGGATACGTGGTTAACCGAACACAAACAAAGGTTTGTTTATGCATGGACCTATGATTATCCTCATTTCAAGAATGAGGCAACGAGTATGGTTGAGGGATCTCATGGTCGGTTGAAGAGGATGCTCGATGTATGTCACAATGGGGTTGTTACGTTACAAGAAGGTATCCATGAGTATAGTAATCATGATTTGTGGAAGATTCAAAAAGAAATGGGAAAGAGTAGGAGCTCGTTTTGCACCAGTTATAATGAGGAAGAGAAGAGATTTCTTCGTTATATTACCATGCGAGTATCTCATTGGGCGATAAATTATATGATGAAGCAACGTGCTATTTTTAAAAAGATGGAAGATCAAGGTATCGTGCAAGTTTGTGAATGTAAGACGATGATCGGTATAGGACTTCCGTGTCTTCATCGCCTCGGTAGATATGAAGACCATGTTCCGCTCGAGGATATTCATCCCTTTTGGAAGCAACTCTCATTCATTCCTGCTCATACATTCGAGGATACACAATCTTGGGTCGACACCGATGTGCATCGTGAAATACTTGAATCATACCCAACCATGAATCATGTGAGTAAACTAGCTTTGCGTGAACGCACCATTCTTTCCCTTAATCGTGTGATGACTACTGCTGAAGAACCAGAGATAGAAAAACCAATTGGTAGACCAATCAGCTCAACCTCTTTTAGTGAAATTAGGAAGGAAAAGAAGTTTCAAAAAAGTACTAAGAGAAACCCCACCCTAGCAGAGTTAGTGGAAGCCGAGTACACAGCGGGGGAGAAGAAGCATAAGAGTGACCGGAAGATGGTGCTTACCCAAGAGAGTTCTGCTGACCCAAAAGCAAAAGTTCTATCCAAGGTTAGAGAAACAACTCAAGGAGTGGGAACATCATTAGTGTCATCGTGGGTAGGAAGTGCTCCAACGGCCGATAATGAGGAATTGTGCACTCCACAGTCAAACCAACAAAGCGGAATGCAAACAATCATACTTGAGGTTGGACCAATGAAGACCCCCAGGGATGCAAACACCGGAAGACCATTGAGGACCATTCATACAATTTACAAAAACTATATGAAGGACATCCCTTGGATCATCAGTGATTTCGTCATATCACATGACGACGTCGATGGGGATGGACATTGTGGTTACCACGTTGCTTGTGAACAGTTGGGGCATTTTAATGACGCGGATGCGATGGGGTTGAGCCAGGTAGAATATGTAAGGGCAGAGATGGCCGCTCAACTACTGAAGGACAAGGAAATGTATATTGATTTGATGCACCAAAGCGACACGATGGTTCAAGCTTATGAATTCAAGGAGTTGATGGCTAGTGTGAAAGGACGTAAGCGAGCTAAGACTGCTTGCTATAAATATTGGATGAAGATGCCTCAGTGTGGCCAACTTTTAGCGGATACTTTTCACTGTGTTGTTCACTCCTTCACTCCTAACTTTCCTTCAGGGAGTTTCACATTTATCCCCTCGAAGGCAGTTTGCACACCGGAGAATCAGAATAGAAGAATTGTTATGGCTTTTGTGAAGGAACGCCATTTTATAGGGTTGAAGCTCGAGGACAAGTGTCCGCTACCACCGGTGCACCTGCATAATTCCAAAGGTACTTTTACCTTAAGTGCTCTGGAGTGGAAGAAGAATTACGAGTTTTCTTTGCAACTTTGGGCGATAACCGATAACGCTTTGCGTAGTATTAACATTCCTAACAAGTAGTGCGCGTGAGTTGTTTGAACAACTATATTTTGTAACTTTGGGCGATAACCGATAATGCTTTATTACGTATTTATAACTTTTTTGTAAGTGTTTTCTTCACTACATCGTGTTTTGAGTTCAGTGTCTTCAAAAGTTCAAAGGATCACAACCCAAATCGTCAAGGTAACTGCCAAAACCATGACGGATGAACACTAAATCGTCATACTTATGGGTCCAACCCATGACGATTTGAGGCAAATTTCGGGCAGAGAAGGGAACTTGGAAGGACCTAAATCGTCATGGTTCATCGTTAATAATATAACGACATAAACCATAAATCGTCATATTATCTCTTTGAACCATGACGATTTGAGGCAAATTTCGGGCAGAGAAGGGAACTTGGCAGGACTTAAATCGTCATGGTTTGAGTTAATAGTATGACGACATAAACCTTAAATCGTCATATTATCTCTTTGAACCATGACGGGTTTAGGGAATGTCGGGCAGAGAAGGGAACTTGGAAGGACCTAAATCGTCATGGTTTGAGCTAATAGTATGACGACATAAACCTTAAATCGTCATATTATCTCGTTGAACCATGACGAGTTTAGGCAAATTTCGGGCTGAGAAGGGAATTTTGAAGGATCCAAATCGTCATGGTTTGAGTTCCTAATATGACGACTTGTGGGTAAATCAGTCAAATCGTCACATACGATTTTATATCCTTGACGACTTAGGCATTTAAACCGTCCCAATTGTTCATCTTTTACCTCAAACATTCCTTTTACCCTATCGATCAATATGGACATATGCAATCAAGAAATTGGTTCAAGTAGTAGTGGTTATGCATACCAGCTTAACTTAATAGAAAAGTTCAACTAATTCAACAAACAAAATAACTCAATTCAACAACTAAAGCTAATACAAAATACGTAGGGAAAGGTTGCCATAAGTTCATTCATTCATAGGGATTAAAGACGCGTCGTCCCTTTGTATCCACCATCTTTCGGCCGCGAATCATGTTGATGCGTACAACCCTATCACATTCAATACAACAGCAGCTATAGTGGGGCTTTTCCTGACGTAGTGTATACAAATGACGTTGATGAATCACACGTGGATCATCCTCGCGAATCGGTGGTGGGTTTTGATGATAAAGCTCAGAAGCAAATGGAATTACTGGATACTGACGATGACTGGGGCCAGGCAGATATTCAGGAACATAATCCCCCCGCAATCGTCGTGGGGGAGGTCGATCAACCTCTGAACCAAATGGATAGCGAGGAGGGCTGAGCTCTTCGAGGCTAGACAAAATAGCAATGACCATGAAATATATTGTCAAGGTTGGTGGAAGGTACGACAAAATAACAAAATCATCACTCACATGATAATAAGTAGAATGTACGAGAGCACAAAAACCAACTACATAGAATTTAGGGAACAAAAGTTTAACTAACAATTTAGTAATTCAACAACTAAAGAAAATTGAAAACACTTTAAGGAAAGATTGTTCTAAGTTCACTCATTAGGATTGATAACACGCCCAGATCTGGTTACATCCCCAGATCTCTCAATCATGTTGTTGTGACGTGTCACCCTTAGACAGGTTGAACAAAAACAACGAAGCAACGGTTCCATGTCACCAACTCTTTTTCGTCGAAGATTGACTACATTATGTGTTGAAAACAATGGTATGAAAACAAAGTTATGTTCAGCAACGTTTTCCTCGGTTGGTAGTGGGAGTGGTAATGGAACTAGCTCACTCTGTGGAGCACTTGTCTCTCCAAGGCTGTATAGCATAACAAAGACCATGCATCAATATCGTCACGGTAAGGATGAACAACTTGACGACTCACAAACACATCGTCATGCTTTAGTATAACAATGTGACGACTTCTGAAAGTAAAGTTAAACCATTTTTCCTTTTTCTAACTCTAAAATCGTCACATACCTATCCTAAACCTTTACGACCATATAAATCAAAACAAATACGGCAGGAAATACTGGAACAAAATCGTGATGATAAGTTCTCTGATTATGACGATTTGAAAATTTGCGTACCCAGAATATGAACAATCGTCACGGACCTATATATAACCTCTACGAGTTTTCTAAGTCGTCATGATATGTCTATCGAGCATGACGAGTTCTGCAAATGTTTTACCCAGAACATGATGAATCGGCATGGATTTGAGATTTACCTCGACGATTTATCTTCTGTAACTACAAAAAAATTTACTATTATCATGCGAATCATAGTGTTTGTAGTAAACTAACCTCCTAATTGGAGACTCATCCATGAATGGCTGGTGGGGTTGTTGTTCTTGTGGTTCTTCAAGCTCGGGTTGTTCCACAACACTTGATCTTGATGAAACTCTTCCTCTTCTTCCTCTTCTCACATAAACCAATAAACCATTATTCGATTGTGTTTGACCAACCATATTTGTTTGCAACGTAAGTTAATCAACAATGTCAGTTAATCTACAAACCAAGCTTCTTCAAAATCCGAATTTTGAATATGTTAATTTTTTTTTGAAAATGGATTTTAGAGAGTAAGAAATGTAGTAGAGAGAAGAAGAGTGTGTTGTTGATAAGGATATATAGAAGAGGGTATTTGTTTGGGTGTTTTTTGATTAGTTATGTAGTTAAATTAGTAGTAAGATTAGTGTAAGGACTTTTTAGTATTTGTACACAGTTTTAGCACCCCTTATAAACTGGGGTGGGATATTTGAAGTAGTGCTCGCCCCCATGAAATATGGGCTCGCCCCCAAATCAGCCAGGATAATAAGACACGAATCATCAAAGATAATAGGGTATGATTTGTCTCACGTTTAACAACCTAATTAAGCAGACTTTCTGTTTAATTTCTTGCTTAATTAATAATCCAAGAGTGGTATTGGTAGGTTCATTTGCAGATAG
>JAJJMA010207166.1:0-10180 GCA_023529015.1 Papaver nudicaule | reverse complement strand
TGGCGGAGAAAGAGGTTGCTGCTAGTGTTGGTAATGGTGGTGTCGATTAAAAGAGAAACTTGAATGAAGATGGAGGAGGAAGAAACCGAGAAGGTCGATTAATTGTCTCTGTATATAAAACTGGAGGGGTATAACAGTCCAACAGTGTATGACGTGTCTAATGTCTTTTAGATAAAATGTGAGTTTTAGCGGTCTGCTAGGACCTGGCCGCTTGCGGCCAGGTCCATATGATGAAATTCTCGATTCTTAACCCATAGACGGCACCACATAGAAACTAACTAGTTTCAAGTGACAACCATAGGCTTGAGAAAATTTAGAATTTTTTAAAATTGTTTTCCTCTTTATTTTCACAATTGTTGCAATAACCTTAGCAATATTAGCCGATTTAAACGTATAACGGACATAAGGCTGTGTTTGATACTAGGAAAAGGAAACAATTCCATGGAAGTCTATTCCGTGGAATCAATTCAAAAGAAAAGAAGGAAAAACTTTCCATGAAATTAAATTAAAAATAGCTATTCTGCGGAAATAGATTTTAATCAAACGAAAGAAAACTTTTTATATCATAAAAAGAAGACTAATTCCATGGAATTAGATGTTATCAAACATAGCGTAAATATAAAAAGAGTACAATGTTGTGCGTGCCGGTCAGCCGGTGTCATTTTACTCCAAAAATAGGAGAAAACACCCAAAAATTGAGGCGACAGTCATTTTTATTTTTATTTTTTTATTTTTTTTGATGCTAAGGATGATACTTTTATTTAAATTTGTAAAGACCGAGAATCCAGACTCAGTTGACTAATAACAATATCAGGAGGTACATCCTCCCATTCAGTCGACACAGAGAACCTTCTACAATGTTTGGCAAGCTTATCAGCTGCTTTATTACGACTTCTAGAAACAAAGACACACTGCCATGAGTTGACAGTACTAAGTAAGTGCAGAGCATCTAACAAAATGATTTCATTCTCCCACGCAATAGAGTGTTCAGAACCATTGATGTAGCCAGCAATCGACTTCAAATCCGTCTGTATTACAATCTGCTCCATGTCCTTTTCCTTACACCAAATTGCTGCTTCAAGAAATGCAAGACATTCTGCTTCTTCAGAGTTCAGAATTCCTACGCTGCACTTTGATCTCCCTCCCTTCCATGTTCCTGCAAAATCACGTTGAATTAATGCAATACCCAAAGTTTTATCATTCTTCATATAAGGGCATCACAGTTAATAGTAGTAAAGGGTTGAGGAGCTGGTTTCCAACTATCATTTTCATATTCTATATCAGTTGTGGCACTGCTAGAAGAAGGCCCAGTAGAGAGAGACCCAAACTGCTTTGTCTTCAGGCTGTGCAGATAATTTGCAAAAACTATGGTTTCTTGGCAGTTATTCTTGGATTTAGCTGCTTGTTTTCCTTAACATGACTGCATCTATCATTCCATATACTCCAACAAACTACCATTGCTGTGTTCAACCAGTTTTCCTGGTATGCTTGTTTGTGCATATTAATCCAATCTTCAAACACTTCCTCTATTGCTTTAGAGTTGTGTTGTAATACGCTGCTGCCTCCAGGGACTTCAAACCATACTGCCTTCGAGAATGCACATTCAAACAGAATGTGTTCTAGTCTTTCATCAGTTTGTCCACAAAGAGGGCATACTGGATTTATGAAGTTGCATACTCTTGAAAGTCTTTCTCTAGTTGAGGCGGCAGTCATTTATTTAAAATTTTCAGCAGCCTAAGAAATTGATATGTTAAATTTGGACAAGGCTTCGGTTTCTAAAAATTGTCTTGATGAATCTGTGGCTCCGTCCAACATACTCATTCAGTTGTAGTAGTCTCAATGGATCTATTATGTAGAATTTATTTTTTCTGTTTTTCAAAAAAAAAAAAAAAAGAATTCAGTAAAGAAGTTGGTGCTCAAAATAATAGATTGTTTGGATAACAGTTCAGAAGTTACTTTTCTGCTTCCGGAAGCAAAAAAAGTCAGAAGTTAGTTTGGCAACACAATTTCAGAATAACTTCTAGAAACAGAAAAATTAATTTTTTTCTGAAACAAAACCTTTTTGTTTTGACTTCTGAAATCGATTTCTCCTTCTGGAGAAGAAGAAGTCATAAATGCTTTTGTATTCCAAACAATCTGTAAAACTCAGGCTGAGCCATAAAAGTCACTCCAAACCAAAAAAACATTACCAGGGTAGCGGTGAAAAACATAGATCTCATTATCACTACTTTCCGCCTCTCACAAGACAACATGTTCATGATTCAGCACCTAGTCTTCCTGGTTAGGTAATATGTCATTATAAATATTTCCCCTTTTCCATTGATAAAGCACCATCAATGTAAAACCAAAACCTTGGCCAAAAATGACAAAATTTACTCGAGGGAAGTGGAGTAAAAAAGAGTCACTGTAACATACACCTTATCTCTAGCTAGCTAGAATCTCCCAGCTAGTTCCAAAACTATGGATTTCTACCATACGGGTTCATATTTCACCCACGTCGTTCACTCTCACACCAGGAATATAATGACCTTCATGTGTCAGTGAATTAACGGTTTGAACTAGTACTAGCTCATGTGGCCATCTACCAACCTTTAAGCACAATGTTCCCTCTATTCTATATAAACCTCCCTTGTGCTCAATATTCATAACAAATTACATCTCTTCCAATTATCTCTTCAGCAACTGCTTCTTGATAGATCAAAATTGTCAAGTTCTACAAAACATATACTCCGTATTCTAATGGCTACCGCTTCAGCATCATTTGTTCATCACCCGATATTTTCTAGCCGTATTCAAACCCAAACACGAAGAAATGCAAGCTTCCGAGTTCGTTGCACGGCCGAGGTATGCAATGCAGGCAGCCCAACTTCGATATTCTAATAAGTGTATTACATTTGCATCATAAAATAATTAGTGTAAAGGTCAGTCTTATGGATTCTAATTTATTAATTTTTTTACTATTAATGTAGGATAAACAAGCAGGGCCAGCATCAACACCCATGACAGCCGGTACTAGTAACAGTACCCCACCACCAGCAGCACCTCTCAGTTCTCCTCCACCACCACCACCACGTGCTGTACCTAAGGTGTGTTGCGTTGATCAATTTAATTATAATGATTATTTTATCCTAATTTGTGATTAGAGTGTAATTAATTAAGAAATCCATTTTCATTTGATTGTGCAGAAGATGAGCACGAAGCTTACAGATTTATTAGCATTCAGCGGGCCAGCACCAGAGAGAATCAACGGCCGACTTGCTATGATAGGCTTTGTTGCTGCTTTGGGAGTAGAACTTGCCAGAGGCACTGGTGTTGCAGCACAATTGACCGATGGAGGGATTCCATGGTTCATAGGTACCAGTGTTGTATTATCTTTGGCCTCCTTGATACCGTTGTCTAAAGGTATCAGCGTTGAGTCCAAATCAGATGGGGTAATGACCTCTAAGGCAGAGTTGTGGAATGGTAGATTCGCCATGTTAGGCTTGGTTGCTTTGGTATTTACTGAATTTGTTACCGGCGGAGCGCTTGTTTAAATCAAATAGAACAATACTTTACTAGTAACACTTCAATTTGTTAACATTGTTACAACAAAAATCAATGAAAGTGTAGTTAAATCAGATTATCGTGTCTTTAACTATATGTATGCTCCATTGCCTTTGGCTACCGAGGGAAGATCTTGTGACATGGTTAAAATGATATTATCTTGGTATTGTAACGTTGTTTTTTTACAACACTCAAACGACTATGAGTTTCTACAAAACTATATGTTCTTAGAAAAAATAAGCACATTTCGAGACGTATAACACCATTATCTACTATTTTAAAAATTAACTACTCCCTCTGTCACATTTTAACTACCCTTATTACTATTTTCATCTGTCTAAAAAATGTATCAAGCTTCTAATTATATCTGTATTTTTCCAACAAACTTTTAGATATAACCTTAAAAAATACCTAGATAAATTGGAAACAAATTAATGAATATATATTTTTTTGATAATATTTAGATTGTTTTACCTTTTATAGTTTTCAAAAATAAAGTCATATGTTTTCTCTTTATTATTTCCCACTTAAAAATAGAAATTCATTTATTCTCTCTATATTTAATAAGGGTACAATAGAAAATTCATTTGATCTCCTTATTTTTTTAACTTAGTCAAAGCGGTCAGTTAAAATGAGACGGAGGGAGTATAACATAGACTAACTGTTAATTTTCAAATTGGTACATGGTGATATTACCTCATAATAAGCATGTGTGCGTTTACTAATCCATTTATTATAGCCAGTTTTTATTGTTCAAACTCAAAGAACAATGAAAATTTCGAAAATAAAGCGGCTCTATAACTCATGTTGAAATCCAAAATAAGGTCGGCAGTGACTTCTGCTGCATCTGTCAGTTGTAGATTGGGTATTCGCTATATCTGAAATTGGTCTTTCCAAGAGGAGCACGATGTGAGTTCTCGTTTCATATTCAGGATGTAGAGGTATAAAACTGACGAGACACGTGTCAGCACTAAGAAGAGGAGGCCATACTACAATGAAGGGAAATGAGATGCATCAGATAAGTCGCGAGATGGAATCTCGGCAGACACTAGGCAAAGCAAGCGAAGGACGAGAGCCGAGAAAGGAAGAAGATCCCGAAAGTGGAAAAGGCAAAGAAGGATGCTCGATGGTACTCTCGGAGGCCTCTCGGAAACATCACCGACCTACTCGACAACATCTGACACCAACGATTGAGTCCGTTGTCTTATTAGATGTAATCCACTACTCGGCAAAGTCTATATAAGGTGAGCTTGAGCTCATTTGTAAGGGTTGGTTTTTTTTTGTTAAGCTGGGGTTATCGTTGGTAAACCAGTCTAGGTTAGTAGTTTGTATCTTTCATGCTATGTATTTTCCACTGTTGTATGAATAAAAGCTATGTGCATCGTTCTTAGGCTTTACTTCAGTTTTTATTTACATGGCTCGATTAGTCCTCTCATGTGGTATTCTCGCTCTAGAGATACCCATAATCCAATGGTTTCGATGATTCTCCTAATGGATGTGGAGTACAAAGTCCCTAAACAGATTTTGTACACACACAGTTTGGCGCTAGAAACAGGGACTGATTAAAACAACTTAGGTTTGCCTGAGCTTTGTTGGTTTTCTAAGATTTCTTGGAAATTTTTTTTAGGGTTTGACGAGTTTATCTATTATGTTTTAAAATGTTAAGCTCCAACACCTTGAGTATCTAAAGATTCTGAGCTTCAGAGTGCTTAAGGATTTTGTGCAGATTATCAAAATGATGGATTAATGGACCTCAAGTAATCTAAGCTTTGAGGCACAAAGATCTAATCAAGATCCATAAAACATATCGAAAAATCTGTAGAAAACCCTCGGAAGGGAAGCAAAATCTTCATTCAACCAATTCTTTCAAACAAGATTTATTTATCTACCAAAACGTTTTTAGGGGAAGTTTACGTGAGAAGTTTACTTTTACTCAAATGAATTCAGTGTCATTAGTCGTATTTTCTGCCCAAAAGATACGACGTGCAATAGTATTCTTACCAACCGTATATAAAAAACGCTTTTTCAGAATCGATTTGTCACTTTGGGAGAGTAGATCTAGGACAATCAAGTCAGGATAGTCGACAAAAGGACGAAAAAGCCAGATCCCCCTGAAAACACGTGTGTCAGATTCTGTTACAATTAATTGGCGTCTGTCAGACCCAGAGTACACTGAAATAACCGCCTTAGACCTCACGGTTTGTTGTTTTTTTGCAGGAATTGTCGTCATGACTTCGAAGTCTAATCAGATTCCGAAGCAGGGAGTGGGCTCATCCAGACACGGAACCGGCTCTTCGAGACCACACATGAGACAGTCAACTAGTAAAGGGGTTTCCTCAGAGGTAGCAGCGAGCACATTCCAGCATCGAGACCGGGTCAACGAAGACGAGGTACTCATGGAGGACTTGTGACCAAACGGAGATGGGTTTCCCAGACAACAGATACACGATATAGAGGAAGAGGAAGAAGCCGAGGAGGTTCCAGCCGATGCAGTTCAAGAACACAGGTCGACCGATGAGGAGGTTGCGAGAGCAGCTCAACTCAAAAGGGACGTCAGGATGAAGAAGAGAATAAGGAAACTCAAGCAGCAACTTCAGGAAGCAAATAAAAAGGTGGGCGAGAAGTCTGCATCAAATTACAAAAGAGATAGCGAGGGGCATTCACATCATGAAAAATCTCGCTCAAAACCACCCATTGTGTACGAGTAGAAAATCTGCATAGGTACTCGTGGTACCACATCCATCAGATCTACTCGCACATACAGTAGTTAATTGTAGTTTGCAGTCCGAAGACAGTTAGAACAATATCGAGGATGCAATGATCAGTAATGAAAAAGCTAAGTAATGCAATATAAACAAGATAAAGATGACTTTCTGTCTATTACTACTGCTGAGATTACATGAATTAAACCCTAAGGAACCAGAGGAGATCACAAACCTAATCTCTCTCTTGCTACTTAGGCTCAACCAAACAAGAATCCAACCCCTACAACATTTTCCAAGCTCGCCTTATATAGGCCGAGCTTGGGTGGTTTACAGCTAATAAAGACAAACGACTCAATCGTGGTGGTGTCAGTTTCTGTCGAGTAAGGCGGTTTACACTCCGAAGCTGAACCCTGGGCTTCGGTCCTTTGCGGTAGTCCGAGTCCTTTCTATTTCGAGTCTTTACTTCGCTTAAGTGCAGCTTCTCTTCCTTTGTCAGTCCGAGACATCGCTGCCGCTCTTTTCGGTATCGTTTCCTTGGCATGATTATATGCCTTGGATGCGAGACACGTGGTCCGAGGGGTTTTTACCCCCTACACATTGTGTCAAGAAGTAATACTGAAGTATCAAAAAATACCACTAAGCGAGGAAGCGGAGCATCAAACCGTCCGACTCAGCCGAGAACCCACTCTAGGGGTAACAACATACACTTTGTGTACGAAAAGGAACGAGCAAAGAAACGGGCCGAAGCTGAGGCATTACAGAAGGTGCTAGTAGACGAGGTCAAAGCCATGCGAGCAGAACTTCACCACAACCGAGTCCAGCCAATTGTAAATGTGAAATTAACGCAAGCAATCGAAGTTAATCGTTCTCCCTTAAGTTTTGAGCTTCTAAACAAGCCTATCCCAATCAAATGCACAATGCCGACTTTTAACTCTATATTCGATGGTTCGGGAGATGCGACTCATCATATCAAAATGTACCAGAGGCAATTCCTGGCATGGGACGACAAGGACGAGGTTCTTTGTAAGTATTTCCCCTCCAGCTTAAAGAGAGAATCTCTAGCCTGGTATGATGGTCTCCCAGCGTGCTCGATTTCATCCTTCGGGGACTTATCAAGGGTCTTTCTACTCCACTTCCTTTACAACAACTCATCCAAGCCTGGAGTGGAAAAGCATTTCAGCATCAGAGTCAGACCTAAGGAGTCTACTAAAAGCTTGACCGAGAGGTGGACAGCTCAGTGCGTAGAAGTTGGAAATGGAGCCTCGGAAAGGGACAAAATACGAGCATACTTAAACGCGTTGGACAAAGACCACCCCTTGTATGATATGCTTTTCTCCGAAAACGTAGAAACATTGCAAGATTTAAGGAAATACCAAAGAGAGCGGATTGCATTGGAAGAAATTAAAGAACAAGCAGCTCACGGGAGGGAAACCTTGTCAAAACAGGTACACTCGATCAACAACCTATCCTTGGGAGAGCGAGATCAACCTACCAGTCTGATAGGGGATTCCTCGAAAAGAGAAACGCACAACAACCAGGGAAGGTATGGGAATGAAGGAAAATTTGGTGATGGGAGATACATCGACATCAGGAAGTACAATGACAGTAGGGGAAGTGACACGCATGGAGGATACGAAGGAGGCAACTCACGAAGGGGATACGAAGGAAATTGACAGTTCAAAGTGCCAAGGTCAGGATTCCCCCAATTTAGGGACAGGAAGCTTCCGAAGCTGAGCGTACCAATCGAGACAGCCTTGAGGTGCATTGAGCAGTCAGAATGGGCAAGCGAGATCCGTTATCCCAGATGTAGGGGAAACCAACCTCAACACACTCGGAATGCGAAAGACTACTGCCAATTTCATAAATTCTACGGGCATTCTACAGAGAACTGCATCACGGCGCAGGATCAGATTTATCATTTCATCTCGGGCGGGAAATTTGATCATTTGCTAAGCTTACCAAACCCACCGTCAGATGAAACACAATCTAAAGAAGAGAAAAAGCATGCAGAGGCCTACACCATAACGATAGGAAGAGACGTCCCGAGATTCACCGATTGCAACTCGATAGTCCACGCAAAGATGAACGAGGACAACTTCGAATGCAGCATCACTGATAGAATTCACAAGAGAGACTTCGAGGGGAAGGAAATCATGAGCATAGCCATCAAAAAAACTCTAGAGGAGTGGCGGAAGCAGCCGGTTTTTTTTTTCGCGGCAGATATTCCTGATGGGGGAAGGGTACACAATGACCCGCTAGTCATAACCTTACTTGTCGAGAAGCTGGCAATGCCAAGAATCCTAGTAGACCCAGGGAGCTCGGTTGACATTCTCTTTGGAAGAACATATGATTGGATATTCGGCAAGGACGCAACTCTGATTCCATCGGCCTACAACGTATTTGGATTCAATGGGAAACCCTCGCTACCAAGAGGAGAACAGACGCTGATGATTCATGTGGGAAAGCTCGATCTGCTCATAACATTTTGTGTGGTGGATATCGACTCTCCATATACGTCCATCGTGGGGAGACCTTGGTTGCATGGTTTAATGGGAGTACCATCTACGCTTCATAGGAGGATAAGATTCCCTACGCCCACAGGGATAGCCGAAATCTAGGGAGACCCAGCCAAAGCTCAAATTTGTAATGGAATAGACATCCAGCAGCGAGAGTGCTCGACATGCCTCCGAGAACTCAGCCAAGCTGCCGAAGATAAAGGAATCTGACATCAAGGGGTTTATCGCGGAAGTTGAAGTAGGAATGGCGAAGGATACTACAAAGGACTCAAAGAAAAAGACAGCTGTGGCAACCCCCAAAAGAGAAAAGAATGCGTACGGCGAGGGAAGAGAATAATTCACAGTAACGATTAACAAGCCAATGTTGTCTGAGGAAGCAATAAGCGAGATAAACTCGCGAAGCACCACAAGCACTGTTCCCAAGGAAGGACCATTTTGGCCGGGACCTTATGTCATTGAGAAAGTACTTGCAAACGACACTTTTAGCTTGATGAATCTCGAGGGACAAAGGTTGAATACTCCGGTCGAGGGAAAAATTCTAAGGCACATTAATTAGATTTCGTATTGTAGAAAGACACGCGGATCTTATCCAAAGGAATAAAATAAAGAAACTATTTAGTCACATACATTCTAATTCAATATCTCTTTCTTCTATTTTAATAAAAAGACCCCAAGGGGCAGGCACATATAAGTCCTCGAATGGTGGGCATAAAAGTCCTCAAAAAACAGGCATAGTCCTCGAATGGCAGGCGTCTAGCTGATGTACGTGTAAGCCATCAAGGCCCCACGGTTTACACGACACAGTCCACAACCCACATGATACCCCGATAGCGGTGGGTACATTGAATCATGGCTGCATAAGCTAAGAGTCATATGGACCCACTACCATTGCGACCATTGGGACCTCCTAATTGAGGCGTTGCGGGGACAATAAATGGGATTAACATCTGCCTTTAAGGCGGATGAAACCCCGAGGCAGCTAATAAGTTTACATTCACGAAGGATGTTAAGCGAGTTACGCAGCCGAGGGACCCCCTCCGAATCACTAAAATATTGCCTTGAGGGGAGGCAGGTGAGAAAAGGAAGAGTCGGACTCTAGGCCGCGATAGGAGAACAGTACCATGTCTAAGCTCCAGCTCTGAACGGCACTCCCCCATTGTGCTACCTTAATATCGAGATCTGGGATCGCAGCTGCACCACTTAGGTCAAATGGGTTCTCGGAATACTAACATGTTCCCTCGGGAGATATTAAATCTATCTTCGTAACCGAACTAATGTGATGAGGAAGGATGGATACCTACGGTCTCGATAGCCAAAGTCTTTGCTTGAGATAGGCGGGTAACTCTTAGCCTTTGGGAAGGGTGATCAACAGCCCCCACTAGCTTGGTTTACTGCCTCCTACATCGAAGTAAGCCC
>JAJJMA010207143.1:0-14734 GCA_023529015.1 Papaver nudicaule | reverse complement strand
GCTTTTGTATGGGTTCATTTACCTGGTATGCCTATTGAGTATTGGAAAGAGAAGATCTTATGGGCTATTGCTCAGAAATTGGGTAGACCAGTTAAAATTGATGATACAACTCTGAAGAGGGTAGCTGGTTTTTATGCAAGTGTTTTGATTGAGGTAGATTTACAATAACCTCTAATTACTGAAGTGAATATTGAAGACAAGTATGGGGGGTTTTAAGCAAAAAGTTTTTTATCCTAAGCTTCCCTAATTTTGTGATTTCTGCAAAACTGTTGGTCATATTGAATATGATTGCAGGATAAAGAAGAAAGAATTGAATTCCAAAGAGATGCCTCAGATTAAGAAAGTGTATAAATATGTATATACATTGAACGTTTTGTTTCATAAATATGTATATACATTGCTAACCCTCGTTAGGTTTAGTATCCTCCTATATGAATCATGCCTCCTATAGCTTTTATCTTCAAGACTCAAATTGCGGAGGTATTTGCTTATTTTTGTTCTTGTGTTCTGATTATTATGGCTCAAAAGTGGCAATGACCACTTTAGAGCATTGCTTGGTGAAACCCAGTAAGAGTTTGTATGTGAATCTTAGTTGTCATAATTTAGACGTCAAAACTCGTTCACTTGAACACGTTACTAAAATCAGACTTCATTACGTTAGACTTAGGATGTAGAAGATGGATGGTATGATTTATAAGATTAATTGAAAATTTAAAGATGATTGAAGAACAACATACATATTATCCTTCATATTCATCTCTTTTGCTCTAAGCTGAAAATATATATTTAACTGCAACGCAATCAGTTAAGTAATCTTGTCTGGGAAACAATTAATTATGTGGAGAACGTAATGTTCAATCTTCTTTTCCAAGATTAGAAACAAGCTCTCAACATCCTAGTTGTGAAATACTTGTTCTTCACTTGAGCATTAATCTTTAAGGACTCTGAAACTACTTATTTCTAAATTAATTGTTTGCTTTTAATGTTGTTTTTTTCACTAGGAAAAAATGAATATATTAATTCCAAATAAGTTATACAGATTGAAGGAAAGAGGGACGGAATCCAACCATTCCCCACAAATGTAATGCCTTTTACAGTACTTAGTTGTTACACCAGCCAAAGATAAGGAATTACTACTCCTACTTACATATTCAATTGTAGAAAATTTAAACTGTCTACAATGTGTAAAGACAATAATCTATAATAGAACTAATAAACCAACTAGTCTGGTTGTTTTTATTCTTCCGATAAGAAACATGGATTTTAGCATCACTGTTGGTGCAAATTCCTCCAACAGTCCTGCTGGTTTCTCAATTGACAGCCGCAAGGATAGCAAAACATTCAGCTTCCTCAGGATATCTATTATAGCAGTATCTACTATCTACCCCTAATGTTTTATATAGTTTCTAGTTTGTAGAATATTTTCCTTTTTTTTTTTACCCTTTTTGGGTGGCCCATTTACTTTTTTTTTACCTTCTTGGGTGGCCCATTATAAGTTCATTGATTCATGGGAGATTTACTTAATCGTCCAAAGATCCAGGATCCATTTAACCGGGGATCCTTTTGCAAAATCAATTTAACTGGTTGTCCAATACACGTGTGACGTACAAACATACTAATAATCTTCTCTTCATCTCCCCCAACCACGATCAGAAACCCACAACTGAAATCAAAAGAAAACCCTAGATGTACTGAAATCATTAAAAAGTCCATTGAAATCATCACAAATATACTTCTGAAAAATCCAAATTTAAACCAAAAAATGGTGAAAACAAGAAAACCCATACTAGAAAACTTTAGTTTATGGTTTTAACAAGAGTAATGGAGTAGTACGTATTGTGTTGTTTTTCAAAAACTGGTTAGGTTTTGTTATTAGAAGAATTGTAAAAGAAGAAGAAGAAGAAAAACATAGAAAAAGAAGAAGAATCCCCAAATCAGTACATATTAATATGTATTGTGCCAGGTACATATTGATATGTACTGGGTGGAAATGAAGAAAAATGTAGAAGAATTCCCAAATCAGTACATATCAATATTGGATTGGTTCTGGATTGGTTCTCTCAGGTGTCTGGGAAGTTAGGTTATAACTTCAGGAGCTTCGGTCTTACTTAACTTCTAAGTATTGGACAAATAATCAACAAAATTAAGACAAAGTGTGTTTTCTTATTGATTTCAGAGAGAGAAAACTTAGATTACAAATGACTGCAAGGTCGGTATTTATAGACGTACAAGTATAGGCGGATAAAGTAATCTAGAACATTCTTAAGCATTATTACAGTTGTTTCCTCTAATGTCGGGGATGTGTAACTAACTTTCCCGCCTTCTTGTATTTGAATACTTCTCCTTGAGTCATCTGGGGTAATGTGCTTCCTCTGGCCGGTCTTCTTCTTGAAGGACTTCTGTCTGCTGTCAGTCGACTGCGAACTCTATCAGCACCTTTTCTGGTTCTGCCCCGCATGTCAGCACATCTGCCCTTCAGTGGATGACCTTCTGCCCTGAACCATATTTTGTCATCAACATATTTGCCCCTAGTTTAGATTAAATCTAGTTTTACGCTTGATTTGATTTAAACTTTGAGTTGTAGCAATTGATGCTGTATAGCTTTCGAGTTTTTAAGTTTTCTTCTTCAGTCGATCTGACAGCCTTGGTATACCATTTTAACCAAATGGGGCAATCATCCCCTTCTCCTTTAAAAGAAAGAAGTGTCTTGGTTTATCAAGGCATTATGCCTTTGCCCAACTACATTTTCTAATCTTCCTATAGTTGTAACCTTACCTTTCAAGGCTTCGTAGGGTATTCCTCTATTTATTATTTCTAAGTTATACGTTTCACTTTTGGCGCGTAACCTTTCTTGTTTGAAATTTGGGTGCATACTATCTTCTTTATTGGGTAGAAATATCTCAATTTCAAATCTGACTTCGTCAAATTTCTATATTCCCCCCCTTTCCTTCTTTTATAAGTTACTGATTGCTTCATTTCTACTATTTCTTACGATACTTTTTCTATATATACCTAGGGTTTTTCTATATAGCTACTAAATCTCATCTCCTTTGTAAAAAATGTCTCCCAAGAAATCTTTCCACCCTACTCCTAGATCTCAGTCATCTAAACCACTCAAGGTTCTTAATAGTAAGAAGTCATTCGCATCTCCCGGATCTTTTTCAGCAAATCTTTTTAGTAACTTAAAACGAAATGAGTACAAACTTCCAGACTATGTTGAAGTTCGTTTATCTAATCCTCTTGTCACTCATGCTTCCCTAGTTAAAAATCATCTTTATAGCGAACTCGTTATTCCCGAATCTCATCTCAGATGTGGTTTCAAGATTCATATTCCAGCATTAATCCATGAATTTCTTATCCTAGTCGAAATTTCACCTGGTGAGATGGAATCAAGGTTTTTTGATTATATGAATCGCTTAATTGCTAAAAACAAATCCCTCCAAATAAGGATCGGATTTCCACTCGTGACCTTAACGAGAAATACTACTGCAAATTAGTTGAATCATCTAAACAGTATAATATTTTTCCCCGTGATTCCAAATCGTCTCTTGAAATTGAACATGACAATATTATTTTATTTGGTGATGAAGACGCCATGATCGTTACTCAACTTCTGATTTTTTCTGGCTTCTGGGAATTTGGTCGCGCTGCTAGATCTGATGAACCTAAACTCAAAACTTATTGGTTTGAGAAGGGTAATTTTTCTTCCTAATGTTTTCATACTTCTATCATCTCAGATTGTAACCTTTTTGTTTAATTCCTTATCTTATCTCTTTATTAGGAATAATCTTTGTTGGCTCCAAACGTCAGATGACTGAATCTCCTTCTGCTAGAAAATCGATAAAGCGTCCTAACTCGGCTAATCGATTTTGGAATTAGTTTATGACTAGGGAAACTGCTATTACTGAATGCGATGCTGATAAGATTTTCTCTTAATATGTTAATGAGTATTCCTCATCCTAATGAATTAGATGATCTTCAAGAACTTGATATAGACGAAGGCGAAAAGGAATTTGCCTATTTTCTTCACAAGGTTCGGTTTCTTTAACAATTCCTACCATGCTTTTTCAACATTCCTTTCTCCGACTAACGTTTTCCTCCTTCAGACTCTTATCTCAGCTTCCAGTCAAGTTCTTCGATGTCGATCGTACAAGAGGAAATCTGACAAATATAGCTCATCAGAAAACACCATCAATTTTCTCAAGGCTAACCTCAAAATCGAACAACAGCGTAAGGAGGCTCTAGCTACCCAAGTTGAAAATCTTAATTCCTCGCTTAAAGATTCTCAAGCTGATATTGGAAGGTTACCTGGCGAAAGGTTAGCTCATCTATCTGATATCCAGATGTTTAAAAGTCAAGTTGAAACTACTCAACAAGAGCTTAATGTTTATAGAGAATATTGATGTCGATCCTCTGAGCTGGGTAAGCTAATTCATGATCCTATTTCTTAGCACTCATTTTCTTTGTAAACCATATTCTCCTAATTTTACCTTTTATTCTATGTCTCATATCTTATTTAGCTAACGATGAAGTTTTGGATGAAGATGGAATCATCGACGCTTTGAAACCTTTTATGGATGCTAGTTCTATCCCTGCTTCTGACTTTGTTGAACATGATTCTCTCGCTCTTCTAGCTGATGCTACTAGCGTAAATTAATCCACCTCGTCGAGCTCACCCTACTTTCATAATTTCCTTTCTTAGAACAATGTAATTTCATTCTAATTGTTAGTTCTGGGTTAAACATGCTCTAATGTTTGTAATTCTCTATATGAATGAAAACATTATCTTACTCTATCTTTCTTGAACGTGTATTTTATAATTTCTCATATGCTGTCATGTTTCGTCGGTATTACCTCAAACTAGTATTACAAATTTCTAATCCTTCATTAGAAATTTGCCCCTAGTGTAATATCTTCAAATCAGATGTATTGTCTGAGATATATTTCGACTGGCGAATCAGTTCTTCTGTTGAGTGTACTCATTTTAATTTCTCAGGTTCTAAGTCTTCTTTTAGTTATCTGACCCTCGAACTCCACACTATACTTGCCGATCTAATTATCCCGAGCATCATTTTATTCGTATTAGTAAATCCGATGATATGTCAATCATACTTGTTACTCATTTTTCAGTCGACTGAAAGTTTTAGAAGCTATTTTCGCATATGTTGCTTGTGTAACTCTCAATGTTTTCTCATTTTTATCTCTTTGTTGAACTGCTTGGGTTCTCTTGGCTTTCATTTTATCAGCATACCAGTTTGTCGGTGTAATGCCAGCCTAATTTCTTTTCCTCAATGGAGGATACAATCATTTCCTTACCTAATGAGTTGATCGTATCTTACTTCAGATGCACTTTAGCTAGAGCACACTCGCGCCATCATATAACTGACTCGGAGTTGGTCCTTGATGGTCAATCAGCCCACTCTTGTCATATCAGTGCTCCGATCTTTATCTTTAAGCATTAAGACACTAAAAGATATTTTTTGCCTTATAGGACATTCAACCCACTTTTGCGGAGGCATTTTTTGTATGAAAACATCATTCCTTTGACCGTTTGTTTCAAGAGATAAAATATGAGTTTTCTCCAGGAACTCTCTATTAGGCTTTTATCTCAGTCATCTGAAATATTTTGGCGTAAACTGAAACATTCAAGTTCTCTAGCCTTCCTATTCAAGTATTCCATTTGATTACTTTGGAATTGTGCGTGCACTCACTCCTCCATAGCTTTTCCACAGACTAACTCGAATTATCAAGTTTTTTTATATAACACTTTCACTTAATTAATCTAATTTTGATTTGTAATCGAATTAATTCTTCAGGTTATTCTTCAACAAATTTTTGATTGAGAGGATACCTTCTTTCTTTAACTTATTTGCATGAACTGCCGTATCCAAGTTTATTCACCTCATTAGCACAGGTTGCTTTATCTGAGTTTTACTCATTTTATTAGCATATTTTGCTGTATTTTGAGTCTACTCAATTTATTAGCATAAATTGGTGTATTTGAGTTTATTCATCTTATTAGCATAAATTGTTGTATTTGAGTTTATTCTTATTGGCATTGGTTTTTTGTACATAAGCAATGCTTCATAAGCTCCTTCTTATATTTAAAGAAAATTAAAAGAAAAAAAGACAAACATTCTCAGATGAAAAAGGAAACTCTACGTTTCTTCTGAGGATTCTTGTTCCTTCACTTCGAATTTCTTTTTTTGTTTCTCTCAGAACTTAATTTTTGTATTTGCTTCAACAAATTTCTTACAGTGGAGAATACCTTGTTCAATCAATTTTCATGATGAGGAAGGGCTTTGCTTCTGAATTTGTTCATCCGAGATTAGTTTTAGTGCTTTTCCTATCATTGTGCTTCCATGAAGCATAATTGATGTCCACTTTGAGAAGATGTATTTTGCCATTTCTCTTGGACTCTGCACAATCAATACTGTAGTTATGAACAAAAGATTATTCGTGAAACTTGAATCATCTATTAATGTTCATTATATACTATACCGTGGTATTAGGAATAATGGTTTTCAAAGCCTTTTGAGAAAATGACCAAGATTCTTGCCTACAGTTCTCTGAGTTTGAACGAATGCGGCCTTTGGTTATGTTCCTGTAGAAATTCGGCAAGTCATTGATTCGTATCAATATATATAGATTGCTCTTAAAATTTCAGGTATTTTACCAAGTATATTCATTATTCTTTGGCTAGTTTATCAACCATTGAATCTCTTCTCTGTATGAGATTGATCTGTAATCTATTCATAGAATCCACTGATTTTCTTAAATCATTATGTAATCAATATCATGTTAGTCGAATATATCATCGTATTCAGTATTATGAATAGTCCGATGTCTGTTTTCGACTAAAATTTATTTTGATTTTTTTTTTGTCATCTGAGACTTTTTAGTCTACTGGAATGTCCTTTTCTTGTTATACGAATAAATATCCCAATCGACTTACTTTGGTCTCAGTCACCTAAGATTAAATCTGTATTGAATTTTTTATAGAATTTTTGAATTGATATAATACTAAGTTTTAGGTTTACCTCTGGTTTGTATCACCTTCTTCTTGCGTGCTTTTCGCATCATCTATCGTGGTTGGCCAGAAGCAATCTTCCATTTCTTATTTTTCGAAAAGGATTTCATCAGAATGATCACCAAGATTACTGACCCTTTCATGCATGTTGAGCTGCTTCTTTAGATCATTTTTCATTTTGCTAATTGTATCTCCTATGGGAAGATCGTTGATGAATTCCGTGCATATTCGATCATTCGAAGTACTTCTCCTCAGGTAACTGATAGTGTATTGACTGACTTGTCTTCTCCAGAATTCAGTCTTACTGCCTACCGCCTCATTCTTCAGTATTGTCTCCGGTAGGTGTTTACTGATTACCGTCAATTCCCAGTTTGGCGTCTCAATTTTATTGATGAGAAGTACAATGCCAATAATTCTCTTTCTTCTTCTGAGTGCTTAGCTTCTCTAGGTTAATAATCTGCTTAAAAAATATATTGGCTTTTGAACTCCCTCTTCTTCTCTGAATAATGCTGCGCTTATTGTCTCAGATGAGACTACCAGACTAAGGAACAACATTTCTTCTTGGAGCGGTGTAGATAAAACTGGGATCTTTAATAGACATATGTTTAAGTGATTGAACGCTTGCTGACACTCTTCTATTCCTTCAACATTATCCACCTGAGGCATGTAATTCAGGTGAATGAAAAATGGCCTACATTTGTCTGATAATCTTGGTATAAATCTGCTTATAGTAGCCAGTTTTCCCAGTAGTCGTCGAATTTGTTTCTCGTTCTTTATATTTCTCATCTGAATGATTCCTTCGGTTATTGATGAATCAACTTCTATTCCCCTTCTGGTTATTCTTTTACCAAAGAATTTTCCTTCCTGAACACCAAAAATGCATTTAGAAGGATTCATTTTCAGATGAAATTTTTCAAATACTTGAAATGTGTCTTCCAAACTCTCCAGATGATTTGATCTCGATTTACTCTTTACTATTATGCTACTTTTGAAGCATTCAATAGTTTTTTTGATCATCTTTTCAAAAATCTTGTCTAATAACCTCTGGCTGGTAGAGCTTGCATTCTTCAGATCAAAAGGCATTCTATTAAAACAATATAATCCTCTTTTTGCCCTGAATGTAGTGTACTCTTTATCATCTGGGTGAATTTGAACTTGACCATAATCTGTTTGGCATTCCAAAAATGACAGTAGCTGATGATGCGAGATTTCTTCCAACAGCATATTGACGTCCGGTATTGGGTAGTTATCTCTGCAGCAGGCTTTATTCAAATCCATGTAATTGCAATGGATTGCTGATTACCCATCTCTTGTTACTGTTACCTTGGATGTAGAGATCCAGTTCGGGTATGAGCTTTCTCTTATGATATCCGCTTCTAGCAATTTAACTATTCCTTCCTCCGTAGCATCGTCATCAACTACTTTGCACCTTGCCTGTACTATTGATTGTTGCTGTTGTCTGATCTTCATAGAGTGACAGACAATATCTGAGCTTATTTTCGGCGGAGTTGTAGGTTTCCAGATGAATAAATCGATATTCGTTTTTTAATATATCTAGTAGAGATTTCTTTCATCTGGCGATAAATTTACGCCTATTTTTATCATTTTTGGTTTGCTTCGAGAACCAAAATTCACCTCTTCTATTTTATCTGCAAACCCTTCATCGGAGTTGTTGCTAACATCATCATCTTTTTTCGATGTTATTTTCCTTTCATCCAAACGATCTTCTCCTTCGTCTTTTTCCATCAAATGATTAGTTTCTAATTTTTCAGCTGAGTCGTTTGTCAATTGACTCAGTGACTGTGATTGTTATAAATCTTCAAATTTTTCAATTTCCCCAACCTGTAATAAGAATAGTGCCAATGCTTTCGAGACTGTTTGGTTTCCATGAATTACATGTACTCCTTTGGTTGTTCTGAACTTCAGCTTTTGGTGATATGTTGAACTTATTGCTTGCAGTGTATGTAGCCAATCTCTTCCCAGAATCACATTGTACGGTGACTTCGTGTTAAGAACTAGGAAAGTCACATTTGTGATTATTGGTCTTGCTTCTACCTTCAGAATTATTTCCCCCATTGGGTAAGTTTTTGATCCATTGAAACCGACGACCGCTTGATTGATGTTTGTTAAGGTACCTTCCCTTGTTTATTTCACATGTTCTGCATCTTGCTGAAATATAATGTCGCACGTTAATCTTCCATCTATCAATATTTTTCGGCAGTCGTATCCGTCTATCACCAGCTCTATCACGAGGGCATCTGAGTGCGGTAAAGTAACTCCGGCTAAGTCCTCAGAGGTAAAACTTATATCGTCTGGTGGTAAAAAAATTTAGCAGAATTTGGATCAAGGAAGCATGCTGAGCACATGCAGGTTGAATTTACTTCATTAAGCTTCATTTTTCTGAGTGAAGAATTCCTAATCATATTGTGCTGCTCCCTTGGAGTTGAGTGGATCATATTGACTATTCCCTTCGCTTGCTTTGGGAGTATTGCCTCTTTGAGCACAAATTCTTTCAGATATCCTTGCTTTATGAAATTATTGATGTGTCTCATCAAATTTTTGCAATTATTTGTCTTGTGCCCGGTTGTATTGTGATACTCACACATCGAACTCCCTCTGCCAAACTTTCTCAGCTTTGCAGGCATCACAAAGTATGGTTTATCATTTAAGAACTTCAGAATTTCTTATGGTGAAGTGTTGAGCTTTACGAAACTTCGTGATTCTTCATTCCACTTTTTCTCGAAGTCTTCTCTGAAGTTTCTTTTCTTAGATGACTGGGATATTGGTGACTTTGGCGAATATTGCCTTTTATGATCTCCATTTCCTCCAGTAGCATAGACTTTATGATCATATTGTTGTGTGATATCTTCTTGTGCATCTTGCTCTCTTCTGTCAAATTTTCTTGCCTTGTTGTAGACTTGTTGTAAGGTATTGAGGACGCATCCTTGAAAAGATTCCCTCTCTTTTCCTGGTCTCAAACCTTTTTTGAAAACTATGCATAAAGCTTTATCATATTATCTTGGAACTGCAACTGCAGCTTTGAATCTTCGGAGAAAATCAGTGAAGCTTTCATCTGTCCTTTGGCTTACGTCAAATGCCTCATCCATCACATCTGCTTGTTTTATATTGCAAGAATAATTTCTGACAAATAGATCTGCAATGTCCTTGAAACAAGATACAGAGTCTTTGGGTAGACAGCTGAACCATTTCAATGCATCTTCAGTCAAGCTACTTGGGAAGAATCTTGCCATTGCTAGCTTATCAGATGCGTGAACCGCCATTCTTTGAGTATAATAAAACAGGTGTGCGTTTGGATACGTGTCTCCCCTGAATGGTTCAAATGTTGGTAAAATGAATTTATCTGGGAGAGCACATTCGCGAACCTCTCTGGTTAATGGTCCTGACTGGAACTTTATTGTTGGATCATCCTTTTGTCTGCTTGAGCTGATCTCATTCATCATTCTTTGAAATCTTTTCTCTTGTTCACAGAATCGTCTCTCCATAACAGCATTAAAGTTTTCTTTAACTTTTCCAGATTGTGTAGACTATCTTTGCTGAGCTGGGACTTGTCGTTCATTATTTCTTTCTCGGTTAGCTGCAATTTCTTGATCTATCAGTCGACTGAGGAGATTGTTATTCTGACGACTCACATCTTTTTTGTTTATCGTCTGAAGATTATTCTGAGCATTATATCTGTTGTTTCTCGTCGGTGAATCTGATAGATCCAGGTATGTTGAGTTTCTTGTCTGCTGATCTTCACCAATGATCCGACGTTCTTGACACCTTTGTTCATTCGTCTGGCGTCTTTCATCAGTTGTGAGATTTCTGGCAGGAACTCTAATTTTGTTACCTATGGAGATAATTGACTAATAGATTCTAGCAGGTCGTTGTACATCTCTCATGTGACATTGTTGGTCTGCTCCCCTTGTTGCCTTCTGGACTGTAGAAAATCTCTTCATGGATTTGTCATTACTCCTTCACCCACTAGTACTGTTGTTGGTTCTCCGTTTGGTCCAATTACAGTTCCAGGTGGCATGATGTTTGGCCTCCCATTATTCCTTTCCTGAATCACATTCTGATTTCTTGATGTGTTTTGTGTTGTTCGACGATTTGTATGTCTAACAGTAGATGTTTCTTGTGTCAGAGCAGCATTACGTTCTCCGCGTCCTTGCTCAATCTCTTCTGCACTAACTCTGTTAGGTGATTGACATGCGCTTATGTGAGGCAATCTTCTTGGAGGCATCTTCACATATCAGATTTATCAGTATTGACAAGCACTAAATTAATAAAGACATCGAGCTTTGAAGAATTTATTAGATTCTAAAATCAATCATTGATTAATCCTGTTCTAGAAATCTGGATCTTATAATATCATGAAAAATATTTGTTAAAGATTCGGTAGATTATAACTATCAGTTTTAAACTAGGTTTTATACTATACTCATAAGATTAGTAATCGATAACTTGTAATGCAAGAATGCTAGGGTAAAACTCTTATAGAAAAAGAGTCTGACAGCTGCTCAAGCAGATCTATGGTTCTCAGTTATCTGACGTTTCTTTAGCTTATTGTATGAAATATTTCAGATCTATATATGACATATTTAAAGTTTTTAGACATTTTTTTAATATGCCTATTAAAATCTTCGTAATAACAGACATGATACGGCGCAAGACGTTATTAAGTTCTATACCAGTTTTACTGATAGCTGATCAAGCAGATCTATGGTTCCCAACTATCAACTATAACCGTGTGCTTTTTCTCAGATGAACAAATAAACCTTTCATCTTTATAAGCTGAGTATTAATAGAAATTTTACTTAATTGTGAATCTGGACTTCTATATTAGATCTGATTACTGTTTTTCAGAAAACACTACTTATAACCAAGTTTGATAGCTGATTTGGTTGTATTTCAAGTTCCCAACTATCTAAGGTGATTATATATGCAACATAACTAGGGTTCTGATCGACTTTATTATATTGCTAAAAGAACATGTATCGAAAATCGATGAGTATAAACTGAAATTCCATATCTAAACTTATTGTGAGTAACTTTCATCTGAAATCACTTGAAATTGTTCTATCTTAGCCGATCTATACTAAGAAAAACATTTTAGGTATAAATAATGGTCTTTTAATCATATACTTAGTATACCTCAACCTTAGTCACCTGAAGTCATTTATCAGATTCAGATCTAAAATCTTTGATCATGTATTTTCATATAACGTAAATTTAATCATGATGATCATGATGATCATAATATATATAGTTCATCATATTAATTCATGAGATCCATCAAAATTTGAGCTATTAAAGTAAATTTTTTCTTTTAATCTATCCAGATCTGGTTTTTGAAAACAAATTTCTTACTGAAATAGCTAGATCTAGAGTCTCAAATCAGGTTTGTTACTTCAGAAATCATTTTTATCGATTTTTTTTAAAAATCTCGTAAGTTCTTTCTTGAAATCTAAATTTTAAACAAAAATATTTCTGCAAAATTAAGTTTCAAGACACCGGTGGGCGCCAATGAAGATACGTATTCTTGTGGTTAGAATATTACCTTCACAAGTAGATGAGTATGATTCCTGTTAGCCTTAGTGTGTGTTCTGGATTGGTTCTCTCAGGTGTCTGGGAAGTTAGGTTACAACTTCAAGAGCTTCGGTCTTACTTAACTTCAAAGTATTGGACAAATAATCAACATAATTAAGACAAAGTGCGTTTTCTTATTGATTTCAGAGAGAGAAAACTTAGATTACAAATGACTGCAAGGTCGGTATTTATAGACGTACAAGTATAGGCGGATAAAGTAATCTAGAACATTCTTAAGCATTATTACAGTTGTGTCCTCTAATGTCGGGGATGTTTAACTAACTTTCCCGCCTTCTTGTCTTTGAAAACTTCTCCTTGAGTCATCTGGGGTAATCTGCTTCCTTTGGCCGGTCTTTTTCTTGAAAGACTTTTGTCTGCTGTCAGTCGATTGCGAACTCTATCAACACCTTTTCTGGTTCTACTCCGCATGTCAGCACATCTGCCCTTCAGTGGATGACCTTCTGCCCTGAACCATATTTTGTCATCAACATAAAGGACTAACAATTAAATGGGTCGCCAGAAGTGACCTTCGGTTACAAGTTGTGGATTCTTGGACTATTCAGTAGATTCTACTTGATTCATTATATTATTCAAGATCAAATAAAAGATAGGAAATTGATCCAAATACTCATGACGTGTGTATATATATGTGTGTTTTTGTCTCGTTTTATTTATAAGTATTTTCTATAAAATTGTTATCGAAGAAAATAGAATTTTCAGCCGTTACAAAGAGCCTACATCAAGTAACGATAGGTGGTCCGTCAAGTTATTGATATGCTCTTGACATTCCATACGGAACGCAGCAAATTAACCGGAATGTTTGCCTAATTAACGGAGTGACATTAGTACCTCTATTTGCTTCCCGACATAGCCATAGATGGGTTCTAGTCCATGTCAAGTATATCGTTGACTTAAACCCACGAATCTGTTAATCATAATGGGTCAACGGGCAATAACCACCATTAACGGCAAACTTAACTGGCGAATCACTTTCAGAGTAATCGTTTCAGTAAAAACAAAATCGGTAATTACTGTAAACGCGGGGTCGAAGCATATGATGTGTTTACTTGGTGCAGTTTCTTGAGATAAGGTGTCACTGACTAGATCAGGAGTTCATCCCCATCCCATCCCAGTGTAAGGGGATGAGTATTCCAGTTCCCTGTCATATACACAATTCACTTGTACATTCTGTAAATTATTCTTCACTAATATATTGTTTGATGTAATTTTCCCTATATTTCCGTTCTTTCCCAGATTAGCTAGGTTTATTCTTTCCTTATAAATCTTGCATATCATCTATAAAAATAATCATTTCCATCATAATGCAGTTATATACATACGATCATGTCTTTAGTTGCTTCCAGGGTCGTCTTAAGGTTTTGGGGTGCTCTAGGCGAACTAAAAAAATGGGGCCTGTTTTGTGTTACCAGTACATTAAGGAAAAGAAACATTATATGAAATAGATGCACTTGGACAGTAAACACCCATATCCGTTAAAACTCAATAACGGACTAAAAAATTCCTTTCACCAAGACCAAAGCATTGACGAAGATGCGGCCGAAGGCCGCACAAAATTTTGATGTTTGGAAAAGGTTTACCAATGCTAAAGAGGAAAACTTACAACCATATAAAACTATATAATACGAGAGTAAGAGAGTTGAAATTTTGATGTATTTTGAAGAAGGTATACCAATTTTAAAGAGGGCAACTGAGTTAGTATTCCTATTAATACGTAACGAAATATTAAACAAGTAATAACTCATACTATAGTGGTTAGGAGCCAGTCATTGGCGTGCATTAGGTTCAGAGGTCGATTTCTCCTGAGATCTTTTTCTTTTAACCTCCAGTTCTATACTCAATAAAAATTGGAATTTTGGACCCCCAACAATTTCTGGTTGCTTCAGATAAGTAAATGCAAGAAGTATATATATGTTAATATGTACAATTCTAAATATATCATCATCCTCTTATTTGTCTATAATTACTCTGTGTTCCTCACGATTAAACTCATCCAAACCCAAGAAAACATAAGCTTACAAGAATAAACTGTAGCAATCAATACCAGTCCTGTATAGCTCTAGACACACACGAGTGCACACAGACAATAATAAAGCA
>JAJJMA010207141.1:0-10669 GCA_023529015.1 Papaver nudicaule | reverse complement strand
TTGTATGTTGATGGTGGAAGAGACATCGTTGGTGTTGGAAGAGACATTGGTTAGAAGATGATTATCTCGTTGTATGAGATTGTAGTATCTCATATGGGTGAAGACGGTATTGGTGATTATGGAAGGTTTCGTTCAAGGGAGTTATCTTAGGGTTTATGATCAACACCATGTTGGATCATAGGTTGATGATTGATTCATCAATCATCAATGTCTGTGTAATTCTCTATTTGGGTTTCCATGTTATCAATGAAGAAGTCATCGTCGTTCCCGTGGATGTAAGCAATATACACACATTGTGTACTATTGACGAACCACGTTAAATCTTGTGTGCTTTACTTATTGTTTCTTATTGTGTTTGCATCTTGGTTATCTTCGCTCTACATGTCGATCCAAAGAACGGTTCTTGGGTGTGATTATCCGATATAATCCCAACATTCTTTTCTAGCCTCAAATCACCCATCTGTCAATTGTGCCTAAGTGTACACAACTTGAAATGCACAAGGCAAGCAATGTTCATGTCCCTACCATCCATATGCTGCCTTCTTTTGTGCTTAATGATCACCGTGATCCTGGCCTGAGTCTCATGCCTTCAACTTCGACTTTGGTTGCATCCTACAACCCAACAAGACTTATATGCGACTTAGCCTTTCTCCATTCACGTTGCAGATCCCCATCTCAGGAATGGCATCCTTATCGACCTCTTGCATGCCACAGAATCCAGACTTGCTGATTCTTGGCCATGCCTTGCCGAAACAACATTGACAGAATGCATGACTTGCATTGTCATGACTTAGCCTCAGTTTTGCTGGCCCATGCCTTCATGGCCATCCGTCAAGCATACCATAGAATTCATAGTGGTTTTATGCGTACCAACTAAGCTCTATTGTTGCAAACACACTAAGGAACTTGTTTCCTTGAGTGCTATGGCCAAGTATATGCCTTATACTTGTTCCAACTATTACGCACTTGGCACAAATCCTTGTGCCATACTTTGCTTGACTCGCCTTGAACAAAACTATTAAGTTGCATAGCTTCTTAGCCTAAGCTATGACTAACTAATTTAGGACAGAACTTGGCATCATGCCATTCTCTAGCCTACGTCGCTTTCGAAACCAATGTGCCTCAAGCATTCATTCGAACCGCTACACCTTCACACTTTGGACAACTTTCCAAAGCTTATGAGTTTTCCCCAAACTCATGCCTTTGATGGACAGACTTCTTGGCCTTGCTGCCGTTCTTGTATTGCACTATTCTTAGCAATTCTCTTAGTACAATATGCAGGTCCCTCCCTTAACAGCAACATGTCTTCATACCATCAAACTGATTTTGTACCATTACACTTTCAATGTCTTCTATTGCACATTTCGGCCAATATGTTATATAGCATCTCCCATGTGAATTAGCTTTACTTCGAATCAAAAGAGACAAGTACTTTAACATCGAACACCCTCATCCACTACTACCTTACATAGAAAGACTCCTTTCACAACACCAAGGCCACACACGACCCAATACTTGAAAGTATACTTCAAATGGATTGTAAATTCCAACACCGACTGATCACAAACTTGTAAGACCAACAAGCTTTGCAATACTGACTTCATTATAACTATTTAGCAACAAACGAGGAAACAAGGCCACAACCAATTGCCTTGCATGCTACTGACCCTCCATCCAACTATCAATGTTCATATGCTTCCCCCATAACGAAACATCGTCCAATTAATACTTGGCCTTTGGCCAGACTCCTCCAAATTGAGGCAATCTTGTTACCATAACTTCTATGAAGATTTCAAGAATGACCCATTCCATTCATATGCATCATCACTCCTTTGTCATTCTTCATTCCCGCATCTACTCCCTTTGAGCATAGCATAAGCTTGTGCCACACATTGCACAATCTGGAATTAAATGACTTGATGATTCTGAGCATCACCATAGTTCTCAGTTAAGCCATCTTAACCAATGACTATTGCAGACTAAATTCCCTTCCTTGGACAGTTGTTAACAAGGCCAATATCCCTTGCAAATGAGGCACTGCTGCCTTCTTTCCATGAAGCAATGTATATCCTGTAATGATAGCATTCTTCCTTTATCTTGGAACTTATTTTCCTGCCCGTATACATCTGGTTTACCTTGTCATTACCCTTGGCCAAATCACACAACTATGACTGATTTGCCTTTGACAAGAACGTTCGTTGTGGTTCTTAGCCAAATGCCGGTCTTTGAGCTCCCTAGCCCTTGCATTATGACTCCACTTCTTTACAACCAGATGCAAATGCACTATGCCCACTCATGGCATCTTCTTGTGCATCTCTAGCATCAACAAAGAAACTTCGCTTAACGTAAGACCGTGGTGTATCGGTTTTTCCCTAACTTACGTTCCTTTCTTTGGCCTATCAACAAGACATATGCTAGATAAGAATTGACCATACAATTCTTTTCTCATGACATCCCATATGCCATGAAACTTCTGGTCACAACCAGAATTGCATTACCACCAAGGTATATGCATCGAGGGAAACACGCATACTCTTCCAACCGACTGCCACAATGAGATATCTCGCCTTCTATGCCATATAGTAGGCTCTCATTTCTTTTGCCTCTTGCAAAAGTCAGCAACATACTATGTGTTCAGGAATTTTCTCAAAATTCCCCATTACATCTTGTAATACTTGGTATTGACAACATTACGAAAGGCCCTCCTTTCTAATGCTTATGCTTCTTGCATACTTGTGAGAATGATGGACTTAAACTACTGACTTGCACCATAGAAGTCAACAAACTCTTGTGTTTTATCATTCAACCAATTGAATACCTTCTCTTCAATGGGTTCTTCCACGAACAAATGACACCAACACGAGTCAAACAGAGAAAATCTTCGCAAACTAAAGCCAAATCAGAGCCATCATGCTCTGATACCACACTGTAACACCCCCAAATTAGCGTCAACCAATTTTGGCCTAGGAATGACTCGGCAACACTAATGGTTCAGTGAATGAAGCTTCACCCATCAATGCTCAGCCTTACACACTTTCTCAATTCAAGTGCACCCACAATCATCAAAGATTGGCAACGCAAGTCTTTCTTCATTTCTCTTATCCTTTAGTGCATCCCATACTGCACTAAGGCTTTGCCATGCTATCAATTCCACACAACATCAATAGCATTCATGAACACATAATTAGAAGCAACAACTCATTTTATTACTTCAAGGAAGAATACAAAAATCACCCAAATCTGGGCTACAAATGGCCATCACTCCCCAGTGATGCCAAACTCCCTACAATGGCCTAGAACTCTGCCTAAGCCTATGGAATTTATCCCTCTGTCTCCTAAAAACGAAGAACACTTGCTACAAACATTTTCTGGCCTATAAATAACACAAGAAACAAAACCAACTCGTGTGCAACCGCTGCACAAGCCATGGCCAACCAGCTAGCCATGGGCAGTTCTAGTAACCGTCAAGTGTTGTTAACTGCCAACCTTTTCTGTGTTGTCAACCAAACGAAGCCACGCCTGTTCCCATCAGTTATCAAAGCCAAACACGGTTATAAAGCCTCTTTATAACCGTTCTCCAATGTCCTCCTACTCATGCCACGCATTCATGTTCCATAGCTAACTTATAACCGTCAATATGAGCCTTTACCAAGCCATGCCATGCCATTTACGCCAAGGCCATGTGCCACACTTGGATGGACGCTACAAACAGCGTGCACACATGCTATTAAGCCTTCTAAAGTCATGCATAGCTTTGGCTCACAAGCCTTAAGCTCTCTTGCTACCTTTGGCCGAGTACGGACTAGCAATAACGCGTTTGGCAGCGCCATTGCCTCTCATGCATTACCAAAGCCTTGGCCAAGCTTTGGCCTAATGCCAAGCTCATTCTCTTGACCTTTTCCATGTCCTTGATTGCTTACTTAAGCTGGGCCAACTCAAATTCCTCAGACACTTGACATTGACCAATCAATGTCATATGCATGTCAAATGCATGTCAAATGGCCTTCCTTGTCTTAGCCTAATGTCGCTTCTTGTCATACTAATGAAGCTACATTTGCTAGGCCACTTGTGCAGAGGCTAACACTAGGCTAGATTCTAACAAAAGGACCAAAAATAACAGCATCATAGTGCTTGCTCATGACCCAAGTTGAATTCCCTTTGTTTTCAATCCTAGATGTAAATAAATGAGTCACTACAATTCTTCAACTCCCTTGAACAAAAATGCCCCTCCAAACAGGACCTAATGACTGCACTAGCCAAACCAAATGGCTGAGGCTCGAATAGTAGCATGGCAGGGCAGGGGCTACCTCCAGTACCCAAAAGGTCCATTTTCCCCGTCAACAAGCGTAACACGTACTTAAAACTCACACGAGCGTATGGTTCATTTCTGTTTATACAGAAGACAAAAGCAATCCTCGGCCAATTTTGTCACTTCTCTCTCTCTCTCTCTTTTTTCTTCTCTTTCTGTGAAATTCTCTCAGATCTGAACTCCAAAACAAATAATCTTCAAAAATGGCAACTCCTGATCATCTCTTTAGCCTTCGTAACAACTTCTATTTGGGTGCATATCAAGCTGCCATTAACAACAGTGATGTTCCTAATCTCTCTCAAGAGGATTCAATTGAGAGGGATTCTCTTGTTTACAGATCTTACATTGCCCTTGGTAGTTATCAGGTATATCTCTGTTTTCCCTTCTCTCTCTCTTTTTTTTTTCTTTCTTAATTTTTCAATGTATTGATATTTGAATTTCCTTACAGCTTGTGATCAGTGAGATTGATTCTTCTGCACCTACGCCACTCCAGGCAGTTAAATTGCTAGCGGCATATCTCTCTGGTCCTGACCAAAAGGTAAGATCTATGGTGTTTTGGTAACCTTAATTAGTTGATCTTCATTAGATCTTGACAGAAACTTATTCATGGAAACTTAGGGCATTTTACTCTAACGAAGAAATCATGATTTTGGCAACCATTTCGTGGGGACTAGAGATTGAGTTGTTGAATTGCATTTGCAGTTTGATTAGAATTTCTATAATTGTTTTCTTGGAATCAGAAAAATTGTCTTTACGGGTTACCAAAACTATTAATGAATGTAAGTGTGATTTTAACTATGCAGGAAAGCACGATTTCAAGTTTGAAAGAGTGGTTGGGTGATTCAGCAATTGGGAACAATCCTGTGTTGAGGCTCATTGCAGGAATCATATTCATGCATGAACAAGACTACAATGAGGCTCTTAAACATACCAACACTGGAGGCACCATGGAGCTGTTAGTATTTCTTTTTAAGTTTATGTTTTAATTGGATACTTGGCAATTTAAGGGCATGACTATAATGTGATCTGGTACTCTAATCTATTGGTGTATTACACAACTTAGAGTCTTAGACTATGGTTAGAGTAATGATGCGAAAGAGGTGATGTTGTTTAACTTATTTCGAAATGTTTTGAAAGACACTTCTGGTATCATTTTTGGGTGCCTTCGAGCTAAGAAGTGGGTATTTATGGTAAAAGAGTCTGAACATCTTTGGTTTCAAACGTATCAGTGTGTGTGTAGTGGTTTAGGATTAGTACATTTTGTTTTATATGCTTTTGCTGCTACTTTGTGTATACACTGTATCGGTACCAATTTTATCTTCTCAGACTTAACCCAAGTTGCTTTGCCTCTGCAGGCATGCACTGAATGTTCAGATATTCCTTAAGATGTACAGGTCGGATTTCGCAGAGAAACAGCTGAAGATCATGCAACAGATTGATGAGGACCACACTCTGACCCAACTTGCAAATGCATGGTTGAACCTTGCTGTGGTGAGCCATTTATTTACATCGGGTAATTTGAAAGTTACAGCACTTCACTCATTGATGATTTGTTTTTGTGTGATATTATGTCAGGGTGGATCAAAGATACAGGAAGCATATCTTATTTTCCAAGATTTCTGTGAGAAGTATCCCATGACAGGACTGATCCTCAACGGGAAGGCTGTCTGTTGTATGCAAATGGGTCATTTTGATGAAGCTGAGTCATTGCTGCTAGAAGCACTGAACAAGGTAAGCTTTAGTTAGTTTTCCTCACATCACTTCTGTATGAGATTCTCAAAGGGTCCTTTTCTCGTCAAAAAGGAATGTCATTCAGTTAAAAGGCAAGCTGTGGTCTTGATCTTCAAACTGTGTCATTGATGCTCTGACATATTTCGCTGTTTAAACATAGGCAACTGCTCATGGTTTTTGTTTTTCTGTGCAGGATGCAAAGGACGCTGAAACTTTGGCCAACCTCATTGTGTGTAGTCTTCACCTAGGGAAACAATCATCTCGTTACCTAAGGTAAGACGATAAGAGGACCATTTACTTTTGGCTGCGATATATAAATTTTTAGTGGCACCTTTGGCTGTTAAGCTACTATCCCCTGCTGTGGATTTGGTTTTGCTGTTGGTAGTAAGATAGTAGAACCTTAAGTGCTATGTCGTATTTATGTTCTTCATTCTCTTGTGAACACAAGAGTTTGCAAAGTTCGAGTCATGTGCTACATAAACTTTCCTGAAATACAAGTGACTAGAAGCCACCAATGTTTCTTTTTTGCATAGAGAACGTGAACGTCTCCAATTTGTCTGCTAGTGTTTGCTGTAACTGACAGATGCTCTCGTAGATAACACCATGTGTCCATGTCACGGCTCTTGATGTTATGTTTGGAATATGAATGCAGGTGTTAATGAACTTTTTAGAAGTGAGAAGTAATTATAACTATGTGCAGAAGTCTCTCTTTCTTATATTGGGCTTTCATGAAATGCTAGATTTTATATTTTTGTTTTGCCATTTTATGCGATCATTTTAAGCCTCCGGAGTAACTATGTTTCTTCAGGTAGTAAGAGTACTAATGACTGGTTATGTATGTGCAGCCAACTGAAGCTGTCTCACCCTGATCACATGCTTGTTAAACGTACGGCTGCTGATGAAGAGAGTTTCGATAGGGCCCTTCAAACTGTCGCTTAAATGCCTTGGGCACGTCATTCTTAGTTTGTTAAGAAGGTGCATGCTTCTATCTTTTTATTCGAAGATCCAGGTTCTAGTTTTTTTCTCGTAACTTTTTCATGGGGTTTCTCTTAAGAAAGACTAGAATGTACTGTCTAAATTTTATAGTAAGATTGGTCTGTTTTTGTACTTTGGGTTTGCAGCCCTGTGATTATGATACGAAGTTTCGATTGGACAGGATCATATGAGTTTAATGTGAGAAAAAATGATCAGAAGAGCAACAATATTATTTGGTATCCTGTGAATGTGGGACTGTGTCTATATAGTGAACATGCTTCTGTTATTTGAATTCAAAGTTATGGCAACCTATCAGATCTCTAAAATAGAAAATGCTACAATCTAGAATCACAATACTTTATGCATTTGTTTTTCATCTTTGTATAATCAAAAATTTGACAAGTTACAACAGCTATATATCAAAAACGAAATAGATCAGGAAGGATTAGTTGCCCATGCACATATGGTCTTATTTCTTCTTCTTACAATGAACTGGGTAATTTCTGCATTCAAAATATCTCCCAAAGTTTTATGTGGCGATAAAGTGGCATCCATTAGAACCTGGTACAAAAGGCAGACTAAAAATTAGTAAACTCATGTGCATATTAATAATACTTGTATTTATACTTTTTTTGAATTAAACTTGTATTTATGCTTAAGAATGCTAATTCCATGGAATTAGAAGCGTGGTCACGTTTTGTATACTTTTAGCTTACATACTAAGAGATTATGGTATTGAACACAACGTTAACTTACTTGGATCGATGGTAACAAGAATTGCCGTTCCTCCAAAATCACATGTTCCGCCTGCAGCTTTTGTTCTCTGCCAGTAGCTATTGAAAGCATAAGAAGCATGGGCGACCAATGTTTCTGGATGGTAGCATGTTCCTTGAGGTTGAATTGACCCACAATCCGCTCCAGATCCGCAAGCGTAATTCATGGCTTCTTCAATGATAGGATCAGGCACCGAAGGTTTAACAACACACCAAAGAGCTCTTTGTGGACCGTTAAATGGTGATGGTGGTCCAGTGGGTGGTGGGAACAAGACTGGAGGCTGAAAAACGGGTAGACCGGGTGAAACCCCATATCCGGTTGGACTTGGCACATTAATGGAAGGGCTTGGCACGTACCCGACATCAGGGCTGGGCACATACCCAACATCAGGGCTTGGTACATACGCTGGTGGGCTGGGCTCGTAATCTGGTGGACCAGGAACATATCCAGTTGGACTCGGTATATTACCCGGCGGACTTGGCACATATTCTGGAGGAGCCGGAACGTAAATAGTTGGGCTTGGTATGTAATCCGGCGTGCTTGGTGTTAGGGGTGAATTTTCAGGTGGGTTTGGGTCACTAAAAGGTGGACTTTGAGTTGGAGTGGGTACAAAATACGGAGAACCCGGTGTGGTCGGTGTTAACGGTGAATTTTCGGGTGGATTTGGGTCAATAAATGGTGGGCTTTGATATGGGTTTTCCGAGGGAACTTGAGGTGGGCTTTGGATAGGGAAAATGGGTGTCAGAATATAGGGGGAGGATGGTGATGGTGGAAAAGGTGTATCAATGGTAGGAGTTGTAGGTGTTGGTGTGGATGTAGAAGTAGACGGTGGTGGCGGAGGGGTAGAGGGTGAATCTTCACATTCTGGAGGTTTAGTATCGGATAGAGATGTGGGTGGAAGTGAATCAAAAGGAGGTAGACTGAACGGGGAACCTACACCGTAGGATTTTGAGTTGGGAAGATCTAACGGTGGATCCATTAATCCCAAGTGGTTAAACTTTTTTAACTTTACATTCGTGGTTTTAATGTTTCTATAACTCTCGAAATGTTGCAAATTCTTGATTTGGTCCTTTGATATCCTTGCTTCTGCATAACAACCACTCCATTAGAATTTAGAAACAAAATTCATTTCATGAACCTAGATTTGTAAGCATAAATAAGAGAATGACCCAAAAAAGCTTTAATATTGAAAACCAATGGAACAGTGAAAAAATTGACCACTAGATAAGATTAATTTAGGGGAGAGTTTACCTGCATATTGAGGTATGGAACAAGGGATAGTAAGAAGGATGCAGATGATACTGATAATCATCCATGTCGTCTTGGTATTTCTTCTTGGCGCCATAGAGATTACTTAATACCAACAATCAAGTATATATAAGCACACTGGAAGTTTGTAAGAATACCGATGGATATATATCTACAAGTTTATAACTCGCTACTAATACACAACCATAACCTTCTAGCAGTGTATAACTATCTACCTCTATGCTGACGTTAAATATATACTTGGGCAGCTATCTGTCCTACTTGTAACTGGCTGGAGAGACTATATGTCCACCTACATGTATATATAGGGAGAGAGCAGAGAGATAAGTCCTGTCATGTGTGTGTAGAGCTTAGTGTTATTATGTTCAAGTAGTTTGATTTGGTATATGATGCTTAGCTTGGTATTGAGAAAAATGTCAAAGTAAGGCCTTTTTAGCTTTCTCTTTTCGTTACTTGCTTTCTACTCAAAGAAGACCTTCTATCTCACACTTTCAACTGTCTCGCTTCTGTGTTTTTATGTCTTTAACTTAGTTTATCTTTTTATCTCTTTACTAGTAGCTACTTAATAAAGAGATCCAGCATAAATGCTCAAGCCAAGAAGATACTCCATGAATTCGGACTTTGGACTATACCCGTTCCCTGTGTGGAGAAGAGATTAATAGTTTCTAAATCTTTAGCTATGAACCACTAAAAAAAATGTAATAAAGTATCATACTCGATTTTTTATGCTTTCTTTCGTAAGAAACCTTGATATTTTAAGGGCGACGAATTTTTTTTAGTAGGGGGCAAGGTGTGCTTACCATATTACATCTTAGTTTTTAAGGGGTGCTAAAATTTTGTGCAGATACCAAAAAGTCCCTACACTAATTGTACTACTAATGTAACTACATAAGTAATCAAAAAACACTCAAACAAATACCCTCTTTTATATATCCTTATCTATAAACACTCTTCTTCTCTCTATTTCATTTACTCTCTAAAATCCATTTTTGAAAAAATACTAACACATTCGACATTCGGATTTTGAAGAAGCTTGGTTTGTTGATTAACTTACATTGTTGATTAACTTACGTTACAAACAAAGATGGTTGGTCAAACACAATCGAATAATGGTCTATTGGTTTATGTGAGAAGAGAAAGAAGAGGAAGAGTTTCATCAAGATCAAGTGTTGTGGAACAACCCGAGCTTGAAGAACCACAACAACAGTTAGGAGGTTAATTATCCATGGATGAGTCTCCAATTAGGAGGTTAGTTTACTACAAACACTATGATTGGTATGATAAAAGTTCAATTTTTTGTAGCTACAGAAGAAAAATCGTCGAGGTATATCTCAAAACCATGCCGATTGTTCATGTTCTGGGTACAAAAATTGTAGAACTCGTCATGGTCGATGAACTTATCATGACGACTTTGTAAAACATACCATGCCGTATACATTTGGTTCATTCGTAGAGCTTATATATAGGTCTGTGACGATTGTTCATATTCGCAACTCGCCATGGTCTGTAAGCTTATCCTGACGATTTATTTCCAGTATTTCCTGCCATGTATGTTTGATTTATCTGGTCGTAAAGGTTTTATATAGGTTTTTGACGATTTTACAGTTAAAA
>JAJJMA010207135.1:0-22554 GCA_023529015.1 Papaver nudicaule | reverse complement strand
TGATTAATCAAGAGATGCAGAATGAATGGTTTTTCACACGATTGCAACTTGCAAGTATTCATAATTGATGATGAGGATGCGATTCAAAATAGATGTAAAGTTTATGGGTGTTCTATAATATAAAATTAAATGAGAATCTTTGAAAATCTCTGGTCTCGAGATCTACAAAGTCTGTGCGCATCTAACGGTAATTGGGTGGGAGTTCATTCTACTATCACGCGCGCGCGGGCGTGATAGCCTGACTCTAAGTAATCGAAATCAGTTTATGTAAATGTAGATGATACTTAAGTTGAATGAATAAGCATCCTGAATTTGAATGATTGTGTATTTTTATGCATAATAATTCTGTTATTAATTTTTTTCTTGTGAGAACACTTTTATGCAACATCAAATATTACAATAGTTCAGGCTACCCAAGAATATCTATGTAAAGTCCATTGATGTTGCAAAAACATGCTACAGTCGTTGCAAATGCATTGTACACCTTCTTCTTTGAGTTTCATAGGAAATCCAACCTCTAATTTGGTTTAATGCCGAAAATTTCTTTCCCTACACGATGGATGGCATGATGTGATCGATCGCCATCTAAATAGTTCTTATAATACCCAAAAATCAATCAAAATCCAATGAAAAATGCAAGTCAGATAAATTTTTTTTTGATAATTTAGGGTTTTTTTGTTGTTAAACCGAATTCGTGTTTCGCTTTCCGGCTTCGTATTTTTACTTTTTACAAGTGATTTTGTAATGGGCTATTATTCCATACTTAAAAGATGTATGTCACATTTTTACATTTTTATTAGTATATTTTTTGTTTGCCAATTTTCTAATGCAACGAAAAATAGCTCAATAGTATGGTAAATTTGCAGAAGTAATGGTAATATTACTGAGTGCTTTAACTACAGTAATAAGGACATTCGATGACATAAAATTACTGTGACACAAATTTACAGCGGTCTGCAAACGTAGACAGCAGTCCAGCAAAGTTTAGTGGATATATCTAACTTGATGGCCCATAAATTTCAGTCATCGCAACAAAGAAACCTAAGGGATTTTCTAGGGTTTTTCCCGATTTCAATTGTTGACGAAGATGGCTTCTTCTTCTTCTTCAAAATCTCGCACTCGATCATCAGTAGCAGATGATATTTTGATTGAAATCTTCGCTTATCTTCCTCTGAATTCAATTTACATGTTGAGATGTTTATCAAAGGTATGGTTAACGAACCTCTCCAGCCATCATTTCATTACCAAGTGGTTCCAAATCAATAACAAGTCTCTGCCATGGATACACTATCATAATACAATGACTCATCACTTAGTACAATCATATGCTGATATTCATTCAGAGTTTATGTCTAAATATGAACATTTATTCTCTTTTAGGTTTCTTATAGACGAGATTAAAGATAGGGTGTTCCTGTTAGGTTCTAGTCATGGTTTGGTTCTTTGTCTTTCAGTGAGTTATAATAATCGGAGGAGGTATCATGTTTGTAATCCACTTACTCAAACATGGGTTACACTTCCTTCACCACCGCGTTACCTGGCTTATCCATTTCACGTTAATGGTATATTCTGTGAGAATTCATCATCATTTACAAGTTGTTTTAGGGTTGTACGTATCCCAGAGTTTTTTGAGCCTTCGAAGAAAATTAATGTTGATATATTTTCGTCTGGTCTGGGTGTATGGGAAAGTTTTCAAGTTTCGTGTGATGAACATGTTGAGTGGGGTTCATGTAATTTTGATAAAATCGTTATACTCAATGGAGTTTTGTATTGGATTGAAGGGCGCCATAGAATGTTAGTTTACAATATTAATCAGCACAATGGAAGTGATGGACATCGATGTAATTTGATTAATTTGCCAGATAAGGAGTTTGGTTATTCTGTGTATGGTATCTTTGATAGTCATATTGGTGAGTCAGAAGGCTGGGTCTGTTACGCTAGAACTAAAATTACTGGCAAGAAACTATGTGTGAGTGTTTGGGTGTTGGATGGGGTCAACTGGCAAATAATGCACAAGGATATTTCGATAGACAACATCTTAGCAAGATTCTGTTCTCGAGTAGGTGATCAAAGTGCAAGAATCAGAGTTTTAGGATTCAGTCCGGTTAACCGTAATGTTGTTATGATCGGTGGCAACCACTGGATATGGGCGTGCAATATCCAAACCAGAAGCAGCGAAGAGCTCTGCTTGGTTAACAGACATCGATATGATAATGGTAAGATGTTCCTGCCGTTTGTGCTAAAGCCATTGCCAACAGTACTTCCACCAACATCTTGGATAGATACTCAAATGTGATCTTTGCATTTAAAGGTGAGCAACTTGCTTTTTTTTCTAATTTGGAGTTACTTATAAGCTCCAGGACTCTCTATCAGAGATCCTGAGTTCAGTTTATTATACTTTTTTTCTGTTCATAATTGCTTGGTTGGCTTCATAAAGGTTAATCATAAAAGTAAGTTGATAAAACTTTGTTGTTAGAATTCAGAGAGTTTGGGACTATTCTGAAACCTTCCATGAAAGGAAGGATGGCACTTCTAAATTGTTTGGCCACTAGTGCTTGCGTGGCTGCCCGGGTCCTTAGTTACTTTTAGTTCTGGATCCTCACTCATTAATCTTGTAATTAACCTTCCTTCTTCTTTACTTGTCGAGCTTTCACCACCATTTGCATTGATGCCCATCTTAGTTGCAGGCGCAGCCAGAAAGCCATAGGCTTAGAGCAAAGAAATTGTTTTGATTTTCCGGCTAAAATGGGTTTTAAGATTTTTTATGTAACTGCGTGATAATTGTCATACTTAAACAAGATTAAGGATGTCGGCCTTTCTAGTGCATTTCACTGATTTCCTGGAACCAAGTGGCTAGATTATTTTTGTGAACGATTGCTATGAGGTTCTAATGGGTTTTCGTTGCCCGTGTAACAGTGCCACTGCCGGCAGCTTAAGTCAGTTTTACTTTCATTTGGCATAATATGTGATTAACTTACTGGTCTACTATTTTTACTTTTTACTAGAAAATATGTGATACATTTTTATCGCAGTCACCACCCTAAATGACCCGCTAGTTCAAAGGTTGATATTGCAAAGGTTCATTGCCATTTCTGAAATATTTTATTGAGTTAAAATGTATAAATGTAATGCACGTCACATCATAAACCAAGGATGATGCATTTACTTGCATCTAGCTAGTAATATCTGTCTATCTTACCAAAAAATGAGTCACAACTAACGAAATACGCTACAGACGTTAGATCAAGTAAGCCCTAAACTTAAGGGCAGAGATCTGTAGCCCTTCCCTATAAATGGGTTATGTTTTTCTACCGGTACATCCGATTGGCACCTCCCTTGGCAGAGAAAGAAACATGTTAATCATCAAGAGCAACAGCAAAATCTGAGAAGGTTCATCAACTGCGCGCACCGGCAAAATCGAAGACGGTTCAATCATCGTCAACAACCCCACCGGATTATAATATTTCCTCTCAGATATTCAATCTTAATCCCACTTCAATTTAGCACTGGAGTTGTTGGATTTGCATGCTTCCCTAGTTTTTTTGCTTTGTGTCTCCGTTGTTGTCAATGTTATTTCAATAGCATCAGCGTTAACTACCTCACCGCATTATAATTTTCCCTCTAAGAGATTCGATCTTAAATTTTCATAACGTAGTACTGGACTTGTTAAAACACAGTTATTGTGTTTTTTTTGTAAATTGTATTTTAGAAGATGTATGGTACATGCAGAAATTGTATTTATGTGTATGTAATATGTATATATCAAAGTTGTATATGTAAGATTTTAATTGAAGAGGAAGATTTTGTTTTTTTAATAGAAAGAGAGATCAGAAGAACTAAAAGTAGATAGAAGCTTCTATCTCTAAAATTTTGTTAGAAGATTTTGTTATTCCGTCTCTGAAATTTAAAAATCCACCAAGGGTAATAACCCCTATAGATACGAATTATCAAACCGTCTCTAAAATCAGAACCAGAACCAGAACCAGAAATGGAATTGAACCTGGAATTAAACCAGAAACCATTGATATTGAACCTGGAATTAAACCTGACAGACACAAATCAATTGCTAAAGAAAATTTGATTTTGCATATCATCAACCAAAGTAGTTCACAAAGACACGTACACTGATCCTTCCAAAGAAAATTTGATTTTGCATTCCTCTCAGAGATTCGATCTTCAATTTCTATAAGGTAATACTGGACTTGTTAAAACACAGTTATTGCATTTTTTGGTATGTAAATTGTATTTTAGAAGATGTATGATACATGCAGAAATTGTATTTATGTATGTAATAATATGTTTTTTTTTTTTTGGATAATTAAACCACTAGTATTTCATTCCAAATAAGAAACGTTTACGTGGTGGTTTTCAAGAACACAAGTACATCATAAAAATGAAATAAGTAAAGATGCAAATTACAAATAAATCGTGAAGTGAAAGAGCGATCTACAACGATAGCATCTAAATCTCGTACAAAGAGATTGAAGAAGGAATGGTACTCGAAATCACAATTCGACCATTTTGATATATTCTTCTTGGGAAAGAGATACCCCCATGAGAGAGGAGTGATTTGCCGAAAAAATCTTCATTTGTGACGAATATCCCGGTAACTCTAGATCTACTTTAGATGAAGAAGAACTTGATTAAACCTGCGTCAAATCGTCGATGTACTTGTATCCAAGATAACGATCCACGAACAAATCTTTAGAAGAAACACTATAAAGTGTGGATAAAATTGCTATAAAGCGAGGATAAAATCGCCAAGAATACGAAGATATTATTAAATAAGATAAACTACAAACACAAAATGAAAAACAACAAATCTTTGCTCAGATCTAGCCCTCTAAAGGACTAGATCTGAGCAAAGGAAGACGAAGATGATGGTTTTTTTTTTTCTTTGTTGGAAAGGGAAGAGAAGAGAGAGAGAGAAGAGGAAAAAACGTAATAATATGTGTATATCAAAGTTTGTATCTGTAAGAATTTAATTGAAAAGGAAGATTTTTGTTTTTTTAATAGAAAGAAAGATAAGAAGAACTAAAAGAAGGTAGAAGACTAACAGAGATCTATTATGATTTCGTTGTCAACATCGCATTATTATCAAAAAAACAAAGAGAAGGAAGATCTATTGAAATGTTGCAACAATTGTTTTTAGGGCATTATACCCAAAAAACAAACACAAGTTCTCAACCATGGTTTTAGTCTAGTCTTCGGGGATGATCTCCAGGGGGTATCATCAGGAATCTGTCAAACGCATTGGTTGCAAGGCACTGGAAACCTTGTAAATTTTCTTCAATAAGTTTGTAAAGCTGAATGAAAAAACTTCGAGTTTGGAGTCTGAACTGCTAAAAGTACTCCATTGCATCTCTGCCCAATGCTGCCTACGAAACAAAATGCAATATATAAAATATTATTAGGATGTTGATTTAAGAATTTATTTTAAGTAAAACTTAAGTATCATATACTTGTTCAGAAAGCCCACTTTCACCTGCATGACCCAATGCATTTCTCAATTCAAAGAGAAAATGTACACTGTTATTTGTGTCTCTCAAATCAAAAGGGCTAGTGCTTAGAGGAAATCCCCATCCGTGCTGCCAATCACTCACAGGAATAGCTGCAACCTGCCTTACGAATTTTTGGGTAGACTCTGGTGCCCTGCCACCTAGTAGCTGTCCAGATTTCATAAAGGAACTGGCGAGAATGATAAAATCGACCCATTTACTGATATCCCAAAAGGCGAGAAGTTTCATAATTTTCTCAGGATCATCCAAGAACATATTAATAAGAGTATTGTTCCGAGTTTTTTTAAACCTTAACACCAAGTCAACTACCTCAGGATATCTATCGAAATCCCGTGATGTTTCAAATATTTTTCTTAGTACTTTCTCTAATTGATAAAAAAATCTTGGAGTGAATTTTTAGAGTTAAGTTCAGCTCCCCGTTTTCCTGACCACGAAGATACACTACTCTTGAAATTTGTTTTATCCAAGTTTCCTTGGTAACCTTTAAAATTTAAACATACAGAAGAAGTTGTAAAGTTTCCGTGGCTGTAATTAACCTTCCCATGAAAGTCCTTGAATCCTTTCAACAATGATTTAACGACAATAAAATAATTTTCTTTTAAGCATAAAAATATGTCGTCAACAAAATAATCGATTTCTCGGTTAGGATCACTTGCTATAACTAAGAACTCTGATAACAGTGAATCGTATCGATCAAAACAAAAAATGTTTTTCCATCATGATTCCAAAAGCCTTTGTACCCTAAAAGGTAATTATATCTTTGGCGGCGTACTAATACACAAACAAGACAAGATGTAGCAAAAGAAGGCAATGAGCTATCTTTTCTAAGGACAAACCCAAAGAACGATGGAGTACCCGTCGTGCTCACCTTCAAATCCCTCGGTAGCCTCGGGAGGAAGTGACGCAACCGGTACCGGATTAAAATTCTCAGAAGACCAAGCTCAGTTGTAGGTGGGGCTGTGGATTGAAAAGACCCAAATAAAAAATGAGAACTCATACCTGCACATAACAATGTAATAACATCCATAAGTATCACCATCCATGTACAACATATGACACATTATTTTCAGCTGAGAACCCATTCTAGACCTAATCAATGCAGCGGGATAAATTAAAGCACCAGCTAATGAAACACAATAAACATGAAAGAAATTGTGCTAGTTAGATAAAAACTTTTTTATATCAAACAACTTTAGATAAAAACTTTTTTTATATCTTAAACTTAAATGTATGAAAAAAAAACATATATTATTAAAATTATGTAATGTCAATTTTCCATATACTTATAGAGGTAATTTCATTAAGACGTGACCATGAATAAATATGACTTATTCTAATATAGAGGTTATTCTTAAATATAACATGCCCCAATTGGGACTGAAAAACTTTTTTTTTTATGGAGGTTATTTTTATTTGAAGTATATATTCCTTTAAAGAGGTTTTACTGTAAACATGAAAGCAATTGTGCTAGTTGAAGAGTTGCAGAATGAAAGAAAGGGGGAAGGTGAAAAACAAGTGAACTAAGAAAAGAGATTGTCAGAAGTCAGGGTTTAACAATCTTCCCTTTTATGCTTCTTTCAACTTCTATGTTTATGTATTGACCAGTTAACCATGCACATATTCTGAGACTCAAGTACCATCAGCTTTGGTAGAATTCCCAATATCTACCTCCTTCAATATGAGTATTGCTGAACCAAATTTATGGACTAATGCAAGTCTCTGACAGACGTAAACGCATCTACCTAAATGTGAACTTTGTGAACTGATGATACAAATCCCCATATTTGGATCTGGCACAGACATCGTACTTATGTCATCCAGCCACCTAAATGTGAACTTTGTTAAATGATGATGCAAACCCCCATCTAAAAGTAAACAAAATTGAGCCAAAGCAACAGAGTAAGAGGCCATATTCGCTAAATGAAGATAATAAGTCAATTACCACATCAAACCATAACTAACATGTTAGGACACATAGTTCCATTCTTTGTGAATGCAAGTCATAACATGAGTTTTGAAGTGCGCTAAAAACAGAAATGAAGATTACTCGTAGCAAACAAGGGATTGGGGGTAAACATTTAACAAGTAACAATAATTAATACTCTGTACTCAATAGGAGCACCATAATATGCGTTAAAGAAAACACAACCAGTTGTAATAACTCTCTAAAAGCGTAAGAGACCTAAAACTAAGATCACAATTGCGTTTAGTCGACAATAATAACCAAAAAAACGAAGCACAAATCAAACGATCAACCAAAACAGTGCGTCAAACATGATTCAAAACATTTTACATAAGTAATCTCAACAAAATATCATACAAACAAAAATAAAAAACCATCCACCAAAATAAAAATTCATTCACAGCGAAAAAATTACAAAATACTGAAAATGAACAAACTTCATATGCTTCATGATATTATAACCCCTCAAGAAGATTTTTAAGCAAGAAAATAGAAAAAAACGGGAATCACAAGTTATTGAATACTTCAAGAAGCTAGTGAGTAGAAGAATAATGTTCTTCTTACCTGATCATGATTTTTCTCTCCAACCCTCTTTCTCTATTCTCTCTCTCTCTCAAGTTACTGAATAATTATAGTCATAGAAGCCGGTGAGTAGAAGAATAATGTTCTTCTTACCTCCAACACTCTTTCACTCTGATGAGGCTCTCTTTTTTTACATTCTCACTCTGAGAAAGAGAACTTAAGGGAGGAAAATGTACTTTATTATTTAAAACTTTTTTTTGTTGTGTTCAAGTTTTTTATTAAAAAAACAGTTATTTTAACTGCACCCCCATTTTAAAATTAATTTAAACTGCGATCCCCAAAGTACAAATCTTTACTTCTGGCCCCCTATTAGACAATTTTACCCTTCATAAACTTAACCAAGTAAGCCTTGGTTAACCATATTACACACGTTCAAATCTGATGGATCATGCATACACACAGGGCCGTAGTAAGTATTTTGGGGGCCCTAGGCGAACGTATGAAACGGGGGCCTGTATAAGAATATTTTTTTTTTGGCACAATATGATACTGTCTAATACTAAAACAATTTAGCGAGAAAAATATCTAAAGACACCAAAAAACAACTTATCTCATGATAAATATTCCTCTTTCAGCCCCTCTCGACGTGAAATCGTCAATTATACTATAGAAATTAATTTTACATAACATCTAACATTGATAACCCATTCATTCTTTTTTATGACATCGTCGACTGAAGGTAATATTGACGTGATGACCTGATTATATTTGTAGTGTGATTACTGCGATTGTGATGTTATACACAGCTGCTGCGATATAGCTTGACTATTGATCTAAAGAATTGAACAATTGATCAAAGATTATATAAAGACAAGACAAGGTATCTAAAGAAAGCAATATATAATGAGTAAAGAAATTAAACAGAGACTTATTGTTGTCTAAATTTTAATCAAAAAATTCTAGGACTAGTTTTCGGTTTACATTTTCACCTTAAGAAGAATTCAAAATGCCGCGGAGGAGAAGAGAAAAAAATATAGTATATTATATGTAATCTTTAATCTTGGTTTTATTTTTTTTTTTTTTTTTTTTTTTTTTTCCTATCTAGGCTTTAATCTTATTGTTCTGTGACATTACATCTACATATATTCAGCACTATACACGATGAAAATTATTTTTTTGGGGGCCACTAGCATTTGGGGGCCCTAGGCGACGGCCTAGCTCGCCTAGGTCATGCTACGACCCTGCATACACATGTCACAATCTCCCTTTTCTTTAAAGTTTAAACATGAACGAGTAACCTAACTTGTTCGTATTTTCGTTTTAGAAAACTAGGGTGAGTAACCTAATTGAGTTTTGAAAACTCTACCAAACAGGCCCTTAAATTTCTTTATTTTTACAATTCTTTTTATTTTTTTTTGCAGAAAGTTTAGAAACCGAATTATATTTAGATGTGCCGTTTTTGGGACTGCAGACTTTTATTTGGGACAACATTCCACTAAAACTATCCAGAGGTGGGTTATAAGGGATATCCAAATAGGCATGAAAAGTCTAAGTTACCCCTAGAAACTAAGGATGACACTAAAATACCCTTAGATCTTAACTAATTATCCTAGTTTTATAACCCTAATCATTTCTGAAAACTAAAACAAAAACTGACTTCACTTCATTCTCATCGAAAAATCGAGATCCATATCAGGAGAAACTGAAATAGTTGAAGAACCCGCTGCTGAGATTGAAGAAGTCATTGATTTGACCTCTAATCCTCAAGTTGAGCCTGATATTCGTACGAGGTACTGATTCCGTACAAAACCCATCCTTTTAATCATGTTGCTTATTTAAGTTAGAATCATCGAATTAGGTTAGTTTTTTTTTTTTTTTTTTTTGGGTTCAGTTATTTTTTACGACTTGGTTTTCATCTGCCATTGGGGAGTAAAATGTTTTTACGGCATGCAATTCTTCATCGATCTAGGCGTAATTTTTTTTGCGTCTTGGTACCAAGCCGTAAAAAGTGCTCTAGTTTTTTTCTAGAATATTTCCAAGGCGTAAGAAATGTGGAATTTGCTCACAAATAATTGCGGCTTAAATAGCCTAAACAGGGCGTAAAAAGGAAAATTGAGGCGTAAAATCTTCAAACTGGGGCGTAAATTGTTGGAAATTTTCTTTTTTTGCCAAGTTATATTTACGTCTTGGTTTCAATCACAAAACCGCGGCATAAATTTCTTCTCTAATTTTATTTTTGGAAACCAAAATCTACGCCTCAATGGTCGTTTATCGTCTTAGGCGTAAAAAAAAACCTGTAAGGCTCAGGTTCCCCAAATCCCTTAATCTATGTCTCAATTGGAAAGAAATATGAGGCGTAAACATTTAGGAAGAAATATGAGCTGTAAATTCTGTTTACGCCTCGTTTTCTGGGTCTAACCAAACCGTAAAATAAAAACCCAACTCACAAAAAATGCAATGTAGAGTCTTCACCTTCATTTGGACAGTGAATCTTGTTGTTGTAATCTATAGGAGTCTCCGGTAGCTCGAATGGGTCATTTGAATCACTCATTTTGGTTGAGTGATTCAAAATCTCCGGACTGCAGTCCCAAATAAAATTCTGCAGTCCCAAAAACAGCACATATGTTTAGGTTCAGTTTCAATTAGGGGTGAGCAACGATGCGGTTCTTGCGGTTTAGGGGGTCCCCGCGACCGCACCGTCAAAAGGTGCGGTTTGAAAAATCAAACCGCGACCGCACCGTGCACCGCCGGTTTTTAGAACCGCGGTTTTGCGGTTCTTGCGGTTTGGTCGCGGTCCCTCGCGGTTTTCAATAAAAAAATAATAAAAAAAAAGTGAAAAAAAAAAAAAAACTAGATTGTACAAACTCTTTAAACAACAAGATTGTACATGAAGTGTTTCAACAACTGAAACAAAGTCTGAAAGTTCAACTTAATTTATGACAATGTTTTTGCAGTTGCATCATGATAAGTAATGCACTTGGACGAAAGTCAAAGTTTAAATTATAACATAACTGATTGGTACCGGAGAGCAGTCCCAGAAGTTATCTGTTGATCAACCATATCTTTAACAAGTAGGACTGATAAATGAGAACAGCTTCCTCAGAACTTCTACATGATTGCAAATCCGCTCACAGAGTAGAACCTTGAACCTGAGCGCGACGCAGAATTCCTGCAGGACTGAGTTCTTTTCTGCAAGATTTGAAACGAAACTAATCAAAAAAAAAAAATACAAAATCTACACAATAGATCTGATACAACATCAACCAAATCGCCTAACATTTGATTCAAATCACCAATCTAGATACACGATTCATGAATAGATCTACTCATATCTTAGGCTCAATAAATCTCACAACCTTAGAAATCTATAAATCCAGCTTCAAAATTGATAATGAGATCTTAAAATCCAAAAAAAATCACAAAAAAAATCACAAAAAATCACAGGAAGATTCATTGAAGAAGGGAAACTTACAGGGAAAGAGGTATACGGGGATGGATGGAGAGAATCAGAGAGATCATCTTTGTTCTTCTTCTGGTTGTTTGTTTAAGAGCAACGGAACTGTCTCCAACCACGGGATTCCACAAGAAATTTAAGGGTTTATTTATAGAAAAAATTCCTATAATCATCTGCACAATCACAAATCAAACCCTAAATTAGTCAAAAATCCCAAGAAGTGAAAACCCTAAATTAATCAATTGAAACAGAATAGAAATGAAATTGAAATTGGATTCTTGTTTGGATTCTTCTTCTCCTTATCAGATTTAGGTTTCTTCTCTTTAACAGCCTTTTCCTTCTTCTCCTTGACTGATTTCTTCTCTGCTGGTGCTTTTGGTTGTTTCTCTACCGCCATGGTAACATCAACTTGATCAACTTTCTGAGACATATTGAAATGAAATTACTAGAAGATTATGACTAGAAGATCTCAACAGAGAAGGAGAAGGAGAAGAAGAAGGAAAAAGAAGCAGAAGAAGCTGCGGTCAAAAAGAAGCAGAAGAAGATTAGGTTTAGGTTTAGGTATTTATTGGAACCGTCCTCCCCAAAATAGGGTCACCCGTGCATAGTTTGGCTATCCCTTAGTAACGGTTGCGGGTAAATCCGCGGTTCTCATGGGCGAACCGCAACCGCCCCGCTAAATGATGCGGTTTGGAAAATGGAACCGTCACCGCCCCGTTGGATGAACGGTTTGGTTCTAAACCGCAGATTTGCGGGCCGGTTCCGGTCCAAACTGCGGTTTCGGTGGTTTTGCTCACCCCTAGTTTCAATACGGTTCCTGATAAAAGACAGACCCAAACTTACACTCCAGTATAGGGCCCAGGCCCTATTTCCCGATTCGCAACAAATTTGGGGATACCTCTCTAGGGTTTCCCATTAAGCGCTAAAGAAATCGCAATGAAATTTTCCGATCTCATCTTCTCTTCAAAATCTTCATCTTCTTCTGATCCTCTTTATCTGATTAATTCAATTGTCTGGAAACCACCTTCAAACTAGATTCAGTACATTTTTCTAAAACCAGATAAAAACCCTCCAAAACCCCAGATTCAGCTATGGCGTCTTCGTCTTCTTCAAAATCTCGCACCAATTCAACAATAGCGGATGACATCTTGATCGAAATCTTTACTTATCTTCCTCTGAATTCAATCTGCAAGTTCAAATCTTTATCAAAGGTATGGTTATCTAACCTCTCAAACCCTAATTTCATCATCAAATGGTACCAAATCAATAAGAACTCTCTCCCATGGATACAATATCATCAATTGACTGTACCCCACCGTTCTTGTAAAAGTCCTTTGAGATTTAAGATGGCATACCCTGAAACACACTCAGAGTTTATGTCTAGAAACCAACATTTGTTTTCTTTCAAGTTTCTTATCAATCAAAAACAATTTCAAGGAACTAGATTATACCTCTTAGGTGCTAGTAATGGTTTGGTACTTTGTTATTCATTTGATTCAGATGCTCAGAGGAGGTATCATGTTTGTAATCCACTTGCTCAGACATGGGTTTCACTTCCTGCACCCCCGTGTTTCCAGGCAAGAGGAACTGATTTTACAGGTATATTTTGTGAGTGTTCATCGTCATATGCAAGTTGTTACAAAGTTGTGCGTATTCCGAATCATTCACCTTCGAAGAAATTCATTGTTGATATTTTTTCTTCTGATTTGGGTATATGGGAAACTTTTCAAGTATCCTGTGACGAAAATATTTTTTGGTACGTGACTGATTATCAGAATGTTGTTTTCGTTTAAGGTGTTTTGTTTTGGATTGATGGGTCGAAGAGATTGTTAGTTTACAATCTCAATCAGAGCAACGGAACTGGTGATCATAGATGTAATTTGATTAATTTGCCAGATGAAGAGTTTGATTTTCTTAACTTTGATAGACATATTGGGGAGTCAGAAGGCTGCGTTTGTTACACTAAAACAAGACGGCATGGAAGGGAAATGATTATGAGTATTTGGGTGCTCGACAAGGTTAAATGGCAAATATTGCATAAGGATATTCCAATAAACGATATCTTACAAGAAGTGCATTCTGGGATAGGTGATGGAGTTGCACCAGTCCAAGTTTTAGGTTTCTGTCCAGTAGACCGTAATGTTGTTTTTCTTGGTTGCAAGCACTTGGTATGGGGGTTCAATAGTCAAACCAGAATCCTTGAACAGCTTTGCTTGGATAACGGACATTCTAATGCAGATACGGTGTTCCAGTCGTTTATGCTACAGCCAATGCCAACAGTACTTCCACCGCCCTCTTGGTTTGACACTTGAAACTGATCTTTGCATTTCGTATTTTAAATAGAGAAAGGAATCAAGTCAGTGCAGGTGAGTTACGTTTTACCTCTTTTTAATCCTTTCGTATTATCATAAGATGAACTCTATTATTGAATCTTCTTTCGAATCCACGTATATCAAGATGATATTTTGTTCTTTTTGCTTAATGTTATAAATTTGATATGTTTAAGGGAAGTGAATCTCCGACTTTCATCAAGAAGCTTTCAGTCTACTACTGCCATTATTACTGCAAACTTTTATATTTGATGTCCATGTATATCTGTTAACTCGCAGTACTCTGTTTCTTTACTTGCTCAATTTTGTGATCAGTTTTTATCTTTAGGGCTTAGTCTCTACCCAAACCCCTAATACAGCTTATCAAAGCTTAGTCTTTGAAGATGATGAAAGTAGGAGCAGGAGTAGGAGGTTGGACTAGTCATCTATTAGGACCCTTAAATATTACATAAGTCTGATATATCAGTTGACGTTTCTTGAGACATGATTGTGGTTGTTGCAGTTCGAGCCAGGTCTCCTAACAGATACACCAGTAGTGGTGATCCTAATGTGCGCCTTACCAATGAATAAGTATGTTATAGTAGACTCTGCGAAGGGTTTCGTCATTTGTGCCGAGAAACCCCTTTTTCTTCCATTTTTCTCTGTCAATTGATTATGGAGTTGCTAATGATAAAAAAAAATTGATTATGGAGTTGCTTAGCGGTTGCAATTCATTTGACATGGTATGCTGAATATAATCTTATTGTTCAAATGAAATATGGGGTTCTTATGATTTCCTGTGTAGTCATAGTTTTCTTGGAATAGCCTTAGAAATGCTTAGCAGTTTTGTATTGGACTGATGAAAGGAGAATAACACGAAAAACTGTTACGAAAAAGCTCCAATGATGCATAAGAGGTGTGTTGTTCTGTAGAAATTGAGATACAGACTTTATTTAAGTGGCTGTTTATGCCACGTTTTGTGTAACCGCTGTTTAAGTTCAAGCAGCATCTTTTGTTTTTCGAATTGGTCGTTGATGTTGAGTAGAATTTGTTGGAGCATGTAATTTGTAATGCTAGAAAATAGGAAAGGTCCAGCAAAGAAAGAAAGTTTAAGTGTGTGTTGTCTAGAAAGTTCCAGAGTTGTCTAGTCAAGTTTGGTGATGTTATGAACAAGAGTGAGTGAGTCGGCCAGAATATCTAGAGGTCAGAGTGTTCTTTTAGTACATGTAAATTTGAACAGTCGAGATGAAACTAAAGAAAGTCAAGACAGTTGTAAGGTTAGAGATAAGAAAAGAAACCTCCAGAGAAAACTAAAAGTAGTCTTCAGGTCGGCAGCTAAAGCCTATAAATAGGCATTTGTCTGCTCATTCATAACTCGAGCAAAAAAGAAAGATTAGTAGAAGAGAGTTTGAGAAACTACTCTTGCTTCACACCTTTAGTTACAGTAGAGCTTTAGAAGCTCTGTACGAGCAGCACCTAAGGCGACATGTTGCTTGTACATCTCCGCCACAATATCATCATCTTGTGCTCAAGTTTCAATAAAAATTCCAACAGAAGTCAGCATTTTTGTTTTCTTCATGTCTCAACTAGTAGATTTTGAAGTAGCATAACATAGTTGGTCTTTAGTATTCTTGGAACATGCTATTTAACTCTAATAATGGTGGCTTAGCTTGTTGATTATTGGTAAAGGATTGTAGCTTTTAGTGGTCAAGAATGATGGTGAATCGTTAAATCTCAACTTGCTTTCTTTTCTTCTTTGGAGTATGGCAGTGAATTTGAATTATAAGCTAAAAATGTTGTCGGGCATTCTGACTTAGAACGATAGAGTTACTGGGAAGTTAGAACAATAGAGTTACTTATCCGTAGTTCTAAACTGTAAGAAGTTGTTTTGCTGTTCTTAATTGCTTGGTTTAATTCATAGCTTAAGGTTATTGATGTTCTTTTCTGAAAATAGCTATCACTTTTATGATGATAGTGGATTTTTATTGAATAGAATATGAGATTTGTATTTATCGAGGTTTCCAGTTTCATGGAGAAAGGAAAGAATATCTGCTGTCGGCTGCTTTTACTGGCCATGCAGATACTATCTGCTCCTCAGGTCTACCTTTTATGAATTTCTGTTATTGTCTGCTTTTACCTTTCTGTGATTAAATACCCTGGAGATTTATGTGCTTGATAACAACAGAGGCATGAGGCTAGTAATGGCTTGAGACATGTTGTAACTTGTAACTGTGAACTGCGTCAGTAGTTTAGTTGTCTTGTGTGGTCTGGGCCTGATTCTATTTGGAAATCAGGTATAATCTACGTCGAGCCCAAGTGTGGCTCTTGTACAAGTATAGTTTAACGGTACATATGAAGATTGCACACCACTTTCCGAGACTTCCAGTGGCACCCCTTTCTGTCACCAATAGCGTAGCGTACCACCAGTGATAAGTTTTCCTTCCACGTTCCACCCAGACCAGAACGTATAGACAGTACATATGACGATTGCAGGTGTCCATGAAGTCAGTAGACCTGGGATTTCGGCTAAGCTCAGTCACATGGACTTATTACATTTCATATTTTTACCGCTAATTAATACAGGTTGGAGGAAGAAATCAAAATGTGCCAAGTTTTGATATTGCAAAGGTTTATTGCCATTTGAGAAAATTATTTATATAACCCTAATAATTTCGGTCATTATTATAAAAACCCTGGGGTTTTTATAATAATATTGCAATTTATCCGGAAGATCCTAGAAACTAATATAATTGCAAGATTACTATTATATCCTCCGCAATATAAACAAAAGCAGCTGTACTCCTCAATTATTTTCATTTCTTTTCCATTACTCTCTCTCTCTCTCCCCGGATCTGAAACTGAAAGAAGAATTAGATTTTGATTCTTCCGATTTCTAATCAATATCTAGGGATTGATTTCAGATCTAGATTGAAAAACAAAGCGAAAAAGAAGAAGTAGATCTTGATTCGTCAAAAACCCAAAGAAGAAAACTGTTTTTAGGTTTTTTTTTTTTCAAATTATGGTTAAAACATGTGAAAACCTAGATCAAAAACCAAGTATCAAGTCCAGTTGATGAACAAGAAGTGATGAATGATGAATCTGCGAGTGATTTTGAAGAAGAAAAAGTTATAGTTGTTCTCGCACAAAAAACAATTAAAGGTACCGAAAGTTTTTCCTATTTTTTTGTTATTTTCATGAATCCGCGAGTGCATATAATCTTCACATCTATTATATGTAATTTAGGGTTCCAAAAAATTAGATGTGCATATAATCTTCACATATGTTGATTTTCTGTTTTTGTTTGAAATTCTTCTTAATTCACATATAGATCTGAGTGTATCTATTTGTTTTTTTGATTTGTTCATGTGTTCTTCACATATAGCTCCGAGTATATTTATTTGTTTTTTTTTTTTTGAATTTGTTCATGTGTTCTTCACATCTGATCTGAGTGTATCTATTTGTTTTTTTGATTTGTTCATGTGTTCTTCACATATAGATCTGAGTGTATTTATTTGTTTTTTTTTCTTTTGAATTTGTTCATGTGTTCTTCACATATTGATCTGAGTTTATTTATTTGTTTATTTTTGATTTGTTCATGTGTTCTTCACATCTGATCTGAGTGTATTTATTTGTTTTTTTTTTTGAATTGTTCATGTGTTCTTCACATATAGATCTGAGTGTTTTTGGTGTTTGTACTGATGTGCATATCGTCTTCACATAAAAACTTTGTAGTGTTTTGCAGTTTTTCTTCACATCAAAAAAATTTGTAGCGTTTGTGCAGTTTGTCTTCACATCAAGTTTGTAGTGTTTTTGGCGTTTTGTACTGGTGTGCAGTTTGTCTTCACATCATAAATTTGTAGTGTTTGTGCAGTTTGTCTTCATATAAAAAATTCATAGTGTTTGTGCAATTTGTCTTCACATCAAATTTTTAATGTTTGTAGTTTTTCTCTTAGGAACTTTTACACAGAAGAAAAAGCCGTGATGATAAGAAGTTTGCTGCACCGAAGAAAAACATCTATGTATATTGATTGCACCGAAAGGTGGGTGCATATTTGCTGCACAAAAGTTTAATGATGTTTCAACAAGATCGTAGCCGAAAGAAAACATGAAGTACAAGAAGAGAGTACAAGTATAAGAAAAAAACATCAATTGTAAGATAAAGTCTGAAAAAGTTGTATCCATTTAACCTTACATAAATTGGAAGATAATGTTGAATTCAAATCAGATCTCAATAGTGGATTGATCTGCCATTGTTCTTTGTCATTTTTTATTTTTTTTGTATCGGAGAAAAATATCGCATATAGAGATCTCTATAAAGATCCGAAAAATAGAGAAAATGAAAGCGGAAGGTTATTTTGGGTATATTTGTTTCTTTGTAAATGATGTCAGCAATGAAGATTATTCTCTTGACCTTCTTGTTTTCTCTTTTGGCCTTCCCTTCCGAGTGGGCTCAAAGCATTCTGAAGCCCAGGGCTATGCGAGTAAGAGAGAGTGATGGGAGGGTTAAAAGACAAATTTCCAGTTGCCATTTTTGAATTGTTGATCGAGTTAAATGTCTGTGGAGTCAGATACTTCAATTTAACAAATTCTGCAACATGGAACATTGAATCATAGACCAATTACAAATGCTTCTCTAATAGATTGGTTCTGCTGTGTAATTCGATATGCATTTCGCACTTACATTTATTTTCCCAGTCTGTGAATACCATGACTGGAAAGTGGAGCATGCGCATAAAGACATTTTACAAGCATAAGACTTTTAGAGACTGCGTACTCTCCCTTACCTGCCGGAGAGTTATGGCTACTACTCTTATGAAAGGCCACTTCAGTCCAAATTCAGCCTTACTAATAGAGGCAGCTCTTTAGATAAAAGAGAAGGCTTCTCCCAAAGGCCAACCATCCATAGAAAATCCTAACCAAATATACTACAGATTCTAAGAAAAGATGACACTGTATTCGGATTTCTTTCATTTACCCGGAGGAAAAACGAAGAAGATTTACATTTGATCCAAATTTGTTACATCCAATCTAGAAACTGCTTACTTACTCAAAGCAAGTCAACCATTTGAACAAAGACACTTTGTATGAACTGATAATATTCCAGTTCAAAATATCAAACAACATAATTCATCAACACAGGTTTTCACAATTTTTGACAGCTATGCTAATATTCACACACATTCATCAAACAGCCTCCACAGAACAACAACATCAATAAGCTGAAGCATCATCCAGAGCAACAATTGCAGGGAGTAACTTGCCTTCTAATAGCTCCTTACTGGCCACACCTCTTGTTGATGTGTGGCTAATCTTGTTGGCCAGGCCTAATCTGTGCATAAATGCAGTTGACTCACCACCTCCAACAATGGTTGTTGCTGCCTTGGAACTTAGTTCAGCCAACTTCATGGCAATAGCCTGAAATGCAGGAGACAAGTTCAGGGTATCAGTGTCTCTTGACACGGATGTCACTACCGACAACTCTGTGCAACCTAGGAGATGTTGAGCATATCTTGCACATGAGTTCCAGTACACTTTAAAACGAGAAAGGGTGAAGCTAGATAGCAGTGGGTGCCATTGGTTGCATATAACAATAATATTAATCAGAAAAACCGTAACTGAGACACTTACATATGTTTCATGAGCGAACTTGGGAAAGTCAAACAATCCCATAGATCCCTGGTATACAACAGTCCTGGCAGTATCAAGAGATGCATTGAATGCCTCGATGGACTCTGAACCAATATCCATACACATCCAGCCATCAGGGATAGCACACGCCGCTACAGTCTACAGTAAAGAACATCCAAGTCAGTAGGATTCATTAACAGCGTAAGTAGAAACCGGATACTATGCCATAGTCTAAAAGAGTGGTAACATACAAACCTTGCAGTTGGCATCAGGAGCACATCGGTCGGCAACCACAACATCAGTTGGAAAGTGAAGAGACACTTTGTAGACCCCAGCCTTCTCTATAACAAACTTTGCAGCATCAATCATGTCTTCCTCGACAGAAGATGATCCGACAGGCAAGCCATTGGCCCTGTTAAATGTGGATATCATTCTTCCACCTAAGATGAGGATATCCACTTTCTCCAACAAATGCTTAATAACTCCTATCTTGGAAGAGAGCAAACCACCGCCCACAATAGCAGCAAATGGCCTCTCAGGGTTAGAGACAGCTCTAACAAGATATTCAAGCTCCTAAAGAAGGAATATATAGAAAAACATAAACATCATGGTCAGGCAGCTACACTCGATAACAACATTACTAAAAACAGAAATGGAATACCTTGTGGACCATGAATCCAGCCACAGATGGCCTTAAAAACCTAGTGACTCCTACCGAGGAAGCGTCGGTTCTATGAACAGTTAAAAAACAGTCATTGACATAGAGGTCGGCAACAGATGCTAGATTCCTGGCAAACCAGGGGTCGTTTGTTACTTCTCCTTTGTGAAACCTCACATTTTCAAGGAGCACAACACCTCCATTTGGGATTTCAGCAACCAAATTCTTAATACTATTCCCGATACACCAATCTGTAATTTTAACCTGTAAATTAAGGAGGCAAAGACTACTAAATAAGAACATTTACAAGGCACATGTTCGATGAACGAGAGCTGCTCGAGGTTAAGGAACACCCACCTCGACTCCTAGGAGCTCAGATAGTCTAGGCAAAAGTGGCTTCAGGCTGGAGGTGCTCCCACAACCACCTGGAGATCCCTGAAAATCAAGCAATTCCAGTCCAATAAGTAGCTGTTGGAGGGCTTCTAATTATCCTAAACCTTGTAAATATGATATTTCTCTAGTTGATCATGGTTTAGTAATTAGGGTTCATGAATTAGGAAATAAACAAGCATTACAAGATGACTGCAGATGATAACTACAGCTCCATAATTCATCAAATACTTGAAAGTAGGAAGAGCATTATGGATACAAGAGTCATCAGTAATGTTGAGATTATCATCCATGGTAACATATAGATCAGCCCTGACCAACACTTTTTTCCCTTTCAAATCGGACTCTTTCAGATCACCAACCCATCTCTTGGCTGCCATCTCCAGGAACTTCAACTTCTTTCTTTTCTTGTTAATCAAGCAGGTTAGATCAAAATTCGTCATTTGTTTTTTCGGAGCGAAAGCAAACCCTAACTTATGCTCAAACTTGAGCAGATTTGATGGTCATCTCTCTCTTTTTTTCTTTTTGGACACCAATTGTGAAAGTCGGGCTTAGGCCCGTGTTATTCTTTTTTTTGTTGCAAATAAATGATTCATTGAGGGTTTTTTATACCATATTTTCAACAAGTCCTCAGACGCAAACCCTAACCCTAAGTGTAGTAATCCAATCAATAATCCAACCATGTCAGGAAAAGAAAATCATTTCATGGATCTAGACTTTTTTAACCAAGATGAATCTGACTATTCATCCGAGGAACGAGAAGTTTACCTTCCTGATGCAGAAGAAATTTTTGTACCCATGGAAGAAGATTTCAACTCTTCTACAGATTCATTCTTATTTTATCGCGATCAATCTTCCTCTGACGAAGAAGATATCTCAACTGCAAACCCTAACCCTAATCACCGTGATAATCCCATCAATACTGGTACTATGTCACCTCTTATTCCTCTTGAATATTTCACTGTCCAAAATCAAAATTCAGTTGCAGACACCAGTGATATTTTTCGCGGTAAATCATTGAAATTGAATTTACAATGGTTGAATACATGTGTTTCTGAGTTTAGTAAGTCAATTTGTGGTTTTGGTGACTTCCATAATGCCGAGAGATCAAAACTCATCGTACAGCGGTTTCTGTTATCTGATATGAGATTGTCTTGTGGTGGTGGTGGTGTGCTTCCTAAAAATGTTAATACTCTACTCTTCCCGGTCCATTTGTTCTTCAGGTTAATAAGATTGTTAATATAAATGGACATGTACATCCACTAGATAGGTATCAAGATGTACCTTCGTGGAGTACAAGGTGTCTTAAATTGATTATGACGGATGGTGTTCAACGTGTAGTTGGTGTGGAAGACAGACATATCAAAAGTCTTCAAGTTCTTGCTCCTGCTGGTTTGAATGTTCTCATTGCTAACGTATACGTTCGGTATGGGTGTCTACTGCTGGTGCCTGAAGGCTTGAAAGTACTTGGTGGAATGGTGGAAAGTTTGGAGACGAAACGCAAGAAATCAGTAAAAGAAGTAGCAGAAAAAGTTGACATAGAGCGAGCATGGTATGATCACTATTGACAGTGGTGCCAGTAGTGTTGGTGATTTTGCCGTCGCTGACAATTCAATTTTGCTGGAGTCAATTCAAGGTTCGGTTCTGGAGCGGATGGATGGTGCTCCAGCTCCACTCGCCCCGATTATCAAGGAAGAAGCATTACAGGAAGGCGCTGCAGTCCCCAAGAAGCAGAATACAATGCTTGCAAAGAAGCAATTAGATGGTGACCAGACAGAGATGGCGTGTTTATCGAATGCTGAGAAAGCATTAAACACCGTTATTGAGGCAGTATTGCAGCAATTGTCGGATGCTGAGGAAGCTTTTTTGGAAAACTGCATCCATAAAGCAGATACCATTCGTGTGACTTTTTTCGAATCAATTGAAGCACTTGCAAGATATATGGGATGAAGCTGGTGAGTGTGAAGGTATACGCGAAGATGCATTGCGTGAAATAGAACGTGAGTTGGTTGCTGTTGCAGATAAAGTTGTAAACTGGGAAGCTGGCAGTGCCAAGCCTTCTGGGAACGCATTTCAGGAGTATAGGGATGAGTTGCTTCGAGTATGCTTGG
>JAJJMA010207127.1:7332-18657 GCA_023529015.1 Papaver nudicaule | reverse complement strand
CCTACTGTAAAATAAATTCATACCTTTTCTTGAGCCATTCCAGGACGCCAGAGATTAATGCGAAATTACTCCTGTGACCTCGTCGCCAAAAACCACCATCAACACTTAGCACTAGACACCTCTATTTATAGTGATTTGGTTTCCCAAACCTCTTAGGAATATATTTCCTTCTAGGAGTATTTCCTTATTTAGGAATACTACGTTGTTTAAGAATTCTTCCTTTAAAAGAATCCTTATCCATTTAGAATTCCTTCTCTAAATAGAGTACCCTCAATTAGCTTGAGGTTAGTTAAGTTCCTAAAGTGATAAGGATACACCTGTATCATGGGCCTCCCCTTTAAGAACTTGAACTCTTGTGAAAGTTATAACTGGAGATTAGAGAACTGGTGAGTTCCTATCTCCCTCTTGAACCATCTCGCTTTACTTGGAACTTGACCTTGATAGTTGATATCTAACTAGGAAAGTCTTCTTCTCTCCTTGACGTGTCTTGGTCACTATTCTCTCCTTAATGCAATCTTCCTTGAGTGATTCTTCTTGAATAAACCACAAATCTTCAACACGCAGCTCGAACAATTTCAAGTATTCGACATTATTAGTCGAGTACTTTCCCAGGTAAGGTAATAAATCAAGACGAAGGACATAGACACCAATCTAACTGAGTATACAAAGCCGTTCATATCTCAATGGCACCAACTTCATATGTTCCTTCTTCAATCGTTCCTCACCTAACTTAAACCATTCCATGATCCGCTGGTTCTTGTTACATATTCCTGCTTTTCGAGTAACTCACCAATTTGTATGTAAAGAGATCTAATGAAGACCATTAGCCACAAAATCTTCCCTAAAAGGAGCTAACCCGCTTCTGATACCAACTTGATACGTTTGATCTCTGTACACTTGGTGACTAGAGTTATTAAGGCGGAATTCAAAATCACAATAGACGAAAATAGGGAACACAAGAACAAATTCGAAGAAAAGTATCTTTTATAGATTATGAACAAAAAAACTATTACAATTCTCTCTTTCACGCTCACAATCTCTCTAAAAAATTTAAACCCTAAATTGTTTCTCTAAACTTGCTTTTGCAATACCTCTAGTAATTACCTCACAAGTTTGCTATCTCCAGGTGTATAAACCTTGAACTAGATATCTCCCTGAAATATCTGAGTAACTAGAGATCTCTCTCGAGAAATCTGAGTGTCTTAGCTATGAACTAGACACCTCTATTTATAGTAGTTTGGTTTCCCAAACCTCTTTGGAATATATTTCCTTATCTAAGAGTATTTCCTTATTTAGGAATACTACCTTGTTTAGGAATTCTTCCTTTAAAAGAATCCTTCTCCATTTAGAATTCGTTCTCTAATTAGAGTTCTACGCTCAATTAGCTTGAGGTTAACTAAGTTCCTAAAGTGATAAGGATACACCTGTATCACGTTTATTTTAAAACTTTATATCGTTGGAAAGCATTTCAAAATACCTAATAAGATATAGAAATGGTTTTTTCCTCAAACTAGGGCACATTTATTTTTAATTTTATAACGTTGGAGAGCATTTCAACATACCTATATAACGAGTATAAACATGACCATCAAATTATACATATTTCTTACACAAGTATTTAATAACAATAATTAATCAAAAGGATAATCGTAGAAATATGACATTTTTATTTTGATACCTCCACTTTATGTAAGTTGAGTTATCGCATCAGAGAAACTTAGATGTTGAAAACAATGGTTGCTGGAATTTAGTTAACTGTAATTAATAAGGATATACGAGGTTTTAGGTAGGGTTGTCAATGTGTACCCGATTTCCCGAAACCGAACTGGAACTGAGTAATTTGGGACCAATACTGGAACCACGTATTGGACCCGTTAGCAAAGGAAATTCCCGACGGGAAATACCGATTGTGACCCGAAATCTTATTGGTTCCAAACGGTACTTTCTAACGGGTACCAGCGGAAAATCGGGTATCCGGATATTTACTCTTATAGTCAAAATATAGAGGAATTCTCTAGTTTTGACTTTAAATATTTGTCATATTTTACTTTTTTTTTTATTAAATTTGATTTTTAATAATTAGAATATACACAACAATAAGAGTAAATATCCAAAAAAAAATTGTAGAATATTAATAAAATAATAATGATAATTTTATGTGAAAATATTTTAAATTATACAAAACAAAGAAGATAAACGATTTTTTATGCAAAATGTACCCGGTCCTGATGGGTATCCGGATTTTTTATCGGGACTGATACTGAAACCAACAATCTAAGAACCGACACCGGAATCGGTAGGAAGCGGAACCAGATAAATTAATCGGTACTGATACTTGGTAGTATGGTAACCGTAACCGATAGATCTCGTTGACACCCCTAGTTTTAGGAATTGGGTTTTTAGAACAGAAAATCTCAAATCCATATTGAAATTTAACAAAAATTACAAATTCCAAAATGATTCTGAGGTCTATTTCTAAAACCTCTTATATGGGACAAAACTTAAAAGTGAATAGTTCAACTTTCATGGGACATACGAAATATTGGTTGCCCACCCACCACGATATCGTAAGTAAATTGATCCCGCTCGTTCAACCATTTGATAAGCAGAATCATTCTTTGATAAATGATCGCCATGAGTCACACTCAATAGTTACTTATCAAATATATATATATTTTTTTTTTGTCGTTAAGGTGGAGAACCGAACCAAAAATTGTCTTTCTTCATCATCAATTGAATCATTGTTCATGACTCTGGATTCTATTTTATCATCAATCCAATCAACGCCACATTTTTTCTTTTTCTTATCAATGAATAGATCTCTTTACTTGTTCTTTTTTAATTGGTCAAGAAGAAATCATTAAAGAGAGGTACTTAAGAGCAAGCACTATGGTGCTCAAAATGTGGGGAATTTCCCCACAATGTAGACAAGACATGGAGGGCAAAAAAAAGCAAGTCCTATAGTGCATGTCTGCATTTTCACGGTTTCTTAGAAACCCCCGAAAAGGTGCTTGCGGTTTCTTAGTAGCCGCGGGACCCGAAATATCCCTAAAAATCCAAAATATCAGTTTAAAATAGAGTTTTGGTAATAAATGTGGAGAATTCTATGCGGTTTCTTTGTAACCGTGAAAGTAAGATGCAGTTTCTTAGACCGTGAGCTGCGGTTTCTAAAAAACCGATGAGTAAGCCTTGTCTACATGGGGTACAGATCTGTACCCCTATGTAGACATGGCTAGAGCATTTCCCCACAATGCGAGGAAATTGTTTACACGTGGGGATTTATGTGCACCATAGTGCTTGCTCTAAGAGGGATACCTCAACACAGTGAATACAACCGGGAAAAAAAAAAAAAAAAGGAACCGATGGGGCATTAGTCGTAGCTCGGCCCCAAACAGGACGGCAATCTAATGGCCTTATAATCAAAAATGGCCTTATAATCAAAAATGTACTCTATGCGAAAACGAGACTGACCCGACCATGTTCTCCCTGAAGCTAAGTAGTAGAACCATAACCCACTACTTTCTCACTTCTTCTTCTCCACTGAAATTCATCAGAACATCACAGTTAATTCTCTTCTCCACCTGGTACTCTCCACCACCAGAATCACTCCACCACCACCACCACCACAATCCAATACTCACAGCCATATCTCAAGCTATAATCAACACACCATCAAAACCTCTCAACTCTTCCTTAAAAAAACTCATTCCTTCACTCACAGCTCATCACATCACTGAACTAATCACCCAAAACCCATTCTCACTACCCCCATCTTCACTCCTCTCGTTCTTCAAATGGGTTTCCACTGTAAAGGGTTTCCGTCACACCATTGCTTCATACTGTGCAATGACTAATCTTCTCTGTACACATAACATACTCAATGAAGCTAAATCTCTGATCACTTTCATTATCTCTCGAAAAGGAAAAGACTCAGTTACGTCCTTATTCACCGCGATTCTTGATACCAGAGGTGGTTCGAACCAGAATGATATAGTGTTTGATGTTCTGATGAATGCGTATGTTGATTCTGGTTTTGTAACGGATGCAATTGAGTGTTTAAGGTTGGTTAAAACGAACGGGTTCCGAGTTCCGTATCGTTCGTGCGGATACCTTCTCGATGTGTTAATGAAGTCAGAGTCAGTGGAGGTGGTTTGGGGGTTCTATGTTGAGATTTTAGATGCTGGGTTTCAACCAAATATCTATACTTTGAATATCTTGATGCATAAGTTCTGTAAACAGAGGAGAATTGAAGAAGCACAGAAAGTGTTTGATGAAATTACTAAGAGAGGTTTGAAACCGAGTGTTGTTAGTGTCAATACTCTGATTAATGGGTACTGTAAGATAGGAAACTTAGAGGAGTGTTTTAAGTTGAAAAGAGTGATGCTAGAGAGAAGAGTGGTTCCTGATGTGTTTACTTACAGTGTTTTGATTCATGGGTTGTGCAAAGATAATCGAATGGAGGAGGCGAATCAAATGTTAGAGGAAATGTGTGCAAGGGGATTGGTTCCTAATGGTGTTACTTATACTACGTTAATTGACGAGCACTGTAAAAATGATAGTATTAAGGTGGCAATGGGTATGTACAGGGAAATGTTGGCGAAAGGCGTTAAACCAGATTTAGTTACTTACAACACACTTATTAATGGTCTATGCAGAGTAGGTGATTTAGGAGGAGCAAGGAAGATTATTGGCGAGATGATGGAGAAGAACATGAAGCCCGATAAAATCACGTATACTACACTTTTAGATGGATATTGCAAGGAAGGGTGTTTAGAATCTGCTCTTGAGATTAGGAAGGATATGATAAGGAACGGGATAGAGCTCGATGACATTGCTTACACAGCACTAGTTTCGGGCTTTTGCAAGGAAGGGAGAGTGGAAGATGCGGAGCTGACTTTAAAAGAGATGTTAAGAGCAGGTCTGAGACCAGACGAAGCAATTTGTTCGATGGTGATACATGGGTTTTGCAAGAAAGGTGATGCTCAAATGGGTTCCAAATTGCTCATGGAGTTGCAGAGCAGCGGCCGTGTCCCAGGTGTTGCAACCTTTAATGTTGTTATGAATGGATTCTGTAATCAAGGGCAGATGAAAAAAGCTAGGATGCTTCTGGATGATATGCATAATTTGGGAGTAGTGCCTGATGACATTACTTACAATATCCTTTTGGAAGGGCACTGCAATAATGGAGGAGACTCTATAGATACCGATAAACTGCAAAGCGAGAAGGGACACGTTTCTGATATTGCTGCTTACACTTCTCTGATCAGCATATCCCAGAAGAATTCTAAAACAGGGTTAACGACAAATTGCCGACCCAAAAGAATGAATGTTGAGATGAATCACGTGAGTCAGATTTTGGATACCTTGTCAGTCTGAGATGAGACAACTGTGTCTGGCATGCTAAAAATTGGTAGGCGCAGTCATCAACTGTTTCATCCTTTGGAAGCACATGATGACACCCCCACAGTTTGCTCACAGAGGTAAGTTCAAGCAACCTGAACTAGTGCATCCAATATTTTGCTCAAGACGAATAACAAGTAAAAATATCCTTGAGGTTGTAACTTATACGGATGGCAGCACCTTCTAATGAGCAGACACTAAGACAAGGAATTTGTTACCATGTATCTTAGACTTGTGAATTACCACTACTGTTTACATCAATCACCACCAGACACCATCAACACTACTCCCAACCACCACCAGACACCATCAGCACTACTCCCGACCACCACCAATCTGGGGTTCTAGGTGCTTAAATTAGCGTTCACGTGAAAGATGATATTTCATTGTTTAATCTGTCGAATGTTTATTCTTTTATCCGAAAAAATAAGGAAATTTGGCTTTTGAGTACTTGTTAGTGTTTGGGTCCATACTTTGTCCAGAGTTGTGTTCAGGTTCCGGTCGAATTGACCTGACGTTTCAACAGGTTCACATCCCGTTGGAAAGTTAATTGCCTTGCAGACTTGAACTGGTGGATTCAACAGGTTCAAATCCTTTGCTTCCCTCCTACTAAACAATTCTCCTTGGAAAGTTAATTGCCTTGCAGGCTTGAACTGGTGGACGTGATGTTTGTTGGGCTAAGCAGTGGGCTTTGGAGTTGCCAAGGTCTGCTCGGACAGAATAGGGAAAGGTCGGTGCTGGAATTCTATATCGGGCAGAATTCCATTCAGAATGGAAGGCGGTGGTTCTTCTCATGCCTATAAATACCAGGGATATAGAGGGTTGCTGCAATATAGGGTTCAAGTGCAATATAGGGTTCAAGTTACAGGATTGTGAAACAACACGCAGCAATGGCAGATATGAGTGCTATACTGGAGAAGATGACAGATAAAGATAAGGATTTGAGATACATGGCGACTTTTGATTTGTTCAATGAGTTGTCTCTAGACAGCTTAAAAGCGCATAATGATCTGGAGTTGAAGATATCGAATTCCGTCCTGCAGCAGCTCGATGATCAATCTCGCGACGTGTCTGGATTGGCTGCAAAGTGTCTAGCTCCACTGGTGAAGAAGGTCAGCCAGGGAACAGTACTGGAGATGACAGAAAAGCTGTGTGGTAAATTGTTAAACGAGAAGAAAGATCGGTGTCGAGACACTGCAATAGCCTTGAAGACAATAGTTTCGGAAATCCCTGTGACAACTGTTGCGCAGCGTATTCTTGTATCTCTTTCGCGACACCTAGTTAAGGGAATAACTGCTGATGGTATGCCCACAGAGATCAGGTGTGAGTGTCTCGATGTCCTCTGTCATGTTCTTAACAGATTTGGGAATCTTATGACAGCTGACCACGGGTTGCTGTTGAATTCACTCTTACCGCAATTGAGTTCCAATCAAGCCACTGTCAGGTGCAAGTCCATATCATGCATAGCATCCCTTGCTTCAAGCTTGTCAGATTATTTGCTAGCAACAGCTACAGAAAAAGTAGTTCAGCTCTTAAAAAACAAAAGTCACAAATACGAGATGATTCTAACAAACATTCAGATGGTTGATGCTCTCAGTCGATCTGTTGGATATCGTTTTGGATCACATCTTGGAGAGACTGTTCCTGTGTTGATTGATTACTGCAAGAGTGCATCAGAAGATCACGAACAGCTGCGAGAATACAGTTTGCAGGCACTGGAGAGTTTTCTCCTTAGATGCCCTAGGGATATATCACCATACTGTGATGAAATTCTACATCTTGCATTGGAATATTTGAGTTATGATCCAAACTTTAGTGATGACATGGAAGAAGACATCGATGACGAGAGCTGCGAGGAGGAAGAAGAAGAAGACGATGAGGATGTGGACGAATATGCAGATGATGAGGATATCAGTTGGAAAGTTCGAAGAGCAGCCGCGAAATGCTTATCTGCTATAATTGTTTCTCGCCCTGAGATGCTCTCTAAGCTGTATGGAGAGGCATGCCCTAAGCTAATAGAAAGGTTTAAAGAAACGGAAGAAAATGTTAAGATGGATGTATTTAACACATTCATTGAGTTACTGCGTCAAACTGGAACTGTCACCAAGGGCCAAATCGAAGTTCATGAATCGAGTCCACGGTGGTTATTGAAGCAACAAGTCTCAAAAATTATCAAATCCGTAAATAGGCAGCTGCGTGAAAAATCTGCCAAGACAAAGGTTGGTGCATCTTCTGTTCTGAGAGAACTTGTTGTTGTCCTGCCAGACTGCCTTGCTGACCATATTGGAACTATTGTTTCTGGGATCGAACAAGCATTAAGTGTAAGTAAAACATTTGTTACAGACAGTGCCATGGAATTGTGTTGTGAGACTCTCATTATCACAAGATTGGTTATGTCTTCACATCCACCGTATGCTTTCCATCCTTACATCAAGGTCCTGTCTGCTCCTGTACTATCTGCTGTTGGTGGGCGTTCTTACAAGGTCACTGCTGAAGCATTAAGAGTGTGCGAGGAACTTGTCCGAGTGGTGCGGCCTAATGTCGCGGGTGTTGGATTTGATTATAGGCCGTATGTCCATCCGATCTATAATGCAATTCTACCGCGTCTAGCTAACCATGATCAAAATCAGGAAGTCAAGGAGTGTGCTATTTCTTGCATGGGCCTCGTCATTTCAACTTTTGGTGATAACCTCCAAGCAGAATTACCTGTATGTCTTCCTCTTCTTGGTGATCAGATGGGTAAAAAGATAACTAGACTTCCTGCAGTGAGAGCATTTGCTTTGATTGCTAACTCTCCTCTCAAAATAAATCTATCATGCATGCTGGAGCATCTTATTGCTAAATTGACTGCATTCTTGCGAGAGGGTGACCGTGCATTGAGGGAAGCAACATTAGGGACACTAAATTCTCTGTTTGCAGCATATGGTGATAAAATAGCGTCTTCTGCCTATGAAGTTACAATTGCAGAACTTTCGGCTCTTATAAGTGACTCAGACTTGCATATCACGGCTCTTGCATTGGTGCTCAGTTCTACACTGATGACAGATAGAAATTCAAGTCCAAATGTTGGTTCGATTGTTTGGAACAAAGTTCTTCCACAATCCCTAACTTTAATCAGGAGTTCATTGTTGCAAGGGAATGCCCTGCAGGCCCTGCAAAGTTTTTTCGTTGCCTTGGTCCATTCAGCAAACACAAGCTTTGATGTTTTGATAGAATCTCTTCTTTCAAGTGCCCAGCCATCTCCACAGTCTGGTGGCCTTGCAAAACAGGCTCTTTACTCAGTAGCTCAGTGTGTTGCTATCCTCTGCTTTGCTGCGAGTGACCAGAAATGTGGGTCTACAGTAAGAAGGCTTACAAAAGTATTAAAAGAAGATTGCAGTACCAATTCTGCTATGTGGCACCTGAATTCTGCTATGTGGCACCTGGAAGAAGGAAAGATTTGAGCTCACATGCAGGCATAGAGAATATCATGATCGAGTTCTTTCAATCACCTTCTGAAGAGATACAATCTGCTGCCTCCTATGCGCTGGGAAACATAGCTGTTGGAAATTTGTCCAGGTATTTGCCTTTTATTCTGGATCAGATTGATAAGCAACAAAAGAAGCAGTATCTACTACTTCACTCATTAAAGGAGGTTATAGCCAGGCAGTCGATAGATCAAGCTGTCCGGTCTGTGTTCCAAGATTCAAGTGTTGAGAAGATATTGAAGTTGCTCTTTAATCACTGTGAAAGTGGGGAGGAAGGAGTTAGGAATGTAGTGGCCGAGTGTCTAGGTAAAGTTGCCATGATCGAGCCTACCAAAGTTGTCCCTGCACTTAAGGAACGATTAGCATGTCCAGCTGCTTTCACCAGGGCAACAGTTGTTACTGCTGTAAAATACTCAATTGTTGAACGCCCAGAAAAGATAGATGAGATTATGTACCCAGTGATCTCCTCATTCTTAATACTTATCAAGGATCACGACCGGCATGTCAGACGTGCAGCCGTCCTGGCTTTGAGTACAGCAGCCCAGAAAAAGCCAAACCTGATCAAGGGTCTTCTTCCAGAGTTATTGCCACTTCTCTATGACCAAACTGCTGTTAAGAGAGAATTAATCAGGACTGTTGATCTTGGTCCTTTCAAGCACACTGTGGATGACGGGCTCGAACTAAGGAAAGCAGCTTTTGAATGTGTTGACATATTGCTCGACAGTTGTCTTGATCAAGTGAATCCTTCACTGTTCGTTGTTCCGTACCTTAAATCTGGTTTGGATGATGATTATGATGTCAAAATGACTTGCCATCGTATCCTCTCGAAGCTTGCAGACAAGTGCCCTGCTGCTGTTCTTGCAGTTTTGGATTATCTGGTTGATTCTCTTCAGAAAACTATCAATTACAAGCCCAAGCCAACTGCTGTGAAGCAAGAAGTGGACCGGAACGAGGACATGGTCAGGAGTGCTCTTCGTGCAGTCTCTTCTTTGAGCCAGATACGCGGCGCAGACTGCAGTCTTAAATTCAAGAGCCTTATGAGTGAGGTAGCCAAATTCTCACAGTAGTGGTATGCTTTCACCCCAAAGACCTGGTCCTGATTATGCTTTCATTCTTAGCAAAACTCGATTTCTTTTAAGTTCTTCAAGTTTTTTTTAGTTATAAATAACAATTTAGATATTATGGTTAATAAAATCACTTATATTTGGGAAATGTTAATTTAAATACTATGCTTTTACAGTTTTCTTCACTTATGTGGCTTATGGTTCGGATGGATGTGTGCTAATTTGATGTTAGTTTTCCTGTTAGTTTTTTTTTTTTTTTTGTCTGGATACGACATAGCTGGGCCCATTTCCTAAGCAGACTCAGCCCGCCCCACTGCTAATCCATCCCCGGTGATTATAACTTTTAATGTGCTGATTTTGGGGCTGCAGAGTTTTCTTTGGGGCTTCAAAACAATAAAACCATCCAAAGGATAGTTATAAGCGATGTCCAAAAACGTATGAAAAGTCTAAGATACCCTTACAGATTAATCCACCCCAAATTTTAACTAATAACCCAAATTTTATAACCCTAATCCTAAAACTAAAACTAAAAACTTAACCTTAATCATTCTCTTCTCCTTCTCTTCTACTCCTCCCTCTCCTCTTCTACTCGTTCCTCTCCTTCTTCATTTTTCCCCTTCGTTCCTCGGCTCGATTCATCGCCGATACGAAAAATTAATCGTCTCGAATAAAATTCAAACATGGCGAGAACAAAACAGACCGTGAGAGACACTACAGATGATCCTGGAATAGCAAGAGCCTACTTAAATCATCAACAGCGCACAGCGGGAGAAACTTCTGATTTGAATTTTGAACCCGACCGAGAAGCAAATCCGTCCACTGATTTGAATTCTGAACCCAACATGCGTATCAGGTATTAATTTTGAACAAACCCCATGTTTTGAATGATGTTTTAATTGTTTTTTTTAGGTTCTAATCATCGATTTAGGGTAGTTTCGTTGAGGTCAGTTGAGTTTTACGGTGCAGTTTTCAAATGAAACTTAGGCGTAAAACAGTTTTACGCCTTGAGAAGCTTTATTATCCTAGGCGTAAAATTGACCTAATTTTGCCCTAGATTTTTTACGCCTTCGAAACCAAGGCGTAAAAAAAGTGGGCTGTGCTCACAAATATTTGCACCGTAAAAACACAAAGCAAACCGTAAAATTTGTTACAAGGCGTAAAACTCTAAATTGAAGCGTAAAATCTTTTGGATTTCAATTTTTTTCCCAAGGAAGTTTTACGCCTTAATATATCAGTGCGTAAATTTTGAGTTCCTAATTTTTTTTTTTAAAGTTAAATTTACGCCTTGGTTTCAATCCCATAACCAAGGCGTAAATTTCTTCTGTAACTTTTTATTTTGGAAACCATATTTTACGCCTTGGTTTTCTGGTGCGTAAATTTTTCATCCAAGGCGT